>JALIRR010001336.1:70000-76678 GCA_023091755.1 Montipora sp. Colony 1 RG-2022 | reverse complement strand
AAAAAAACAGGGCGCAAACTTTTTAAAAGCTTCCCAAATTGTTTTGGTGTTTTTTAATTAGTTATATTCACCTGGCTTTTGGCTCTACACTGGAATAAAGCGCCTTTTGTTTTGAATTTCGAAATATAAAATATACATTGGCTCAGCTTACTGATTGACAAAACTACAAACATCGATCGTGCACATTCGTAAAGCGCATAGATTCTCAGATTCTCTTCAACGGCGTGACATGCGAAATAGTTAAGGTAACTTACGATGACATCGTCCTCGGGAAAGACAAGAAGTACTTGGAAAGGATCTCGCAAAATTTGCGTTCTCTTGTGCACTATTTCATCTTCATAACTGATGGGCAGAATTCCAGTGACGACCTCCTATAAAGAACAAAAACAAACTTTGAGGTGTTAAACGGGAGATTCTAGCACAATAGGCAGCGGAAGGATGGCAGTGATTAAAAGATAAAACTATTTAGGCGTAAAACCGCTCGATACAGAGACAAATTCAAGCCGTTTTTCAAGTCGTACTGAAACCACTGGAAGGTGGAGTCGCGAACTGCAATTGCAAAGTGTGTAAGATCATAGTAAACTGTACTTCAAAATAAAGCTCAGAATTTGCATATCGCCAACAAAACTAAACGACATAAAAAATAATCCTTTGTGCCTTAATTACTTAAGACTAGAGCAAGGTTTCGTTCCTTAGGAAGGCTAAGGAATCGGTGGATGGGAGCTTAGTTTAAAACAAGCAACAATAATTTCCAAGTAAAGTCTTGTATGAACAGTAAAATGCCGGTTTTCGGTTTTGCCCATGAAATCACCCATGACAAAAACTCTATGGACAACAACAATAAGCATACTGTTCACAACAGAGATACTAATCGGATACATAAACCCCTTAACAGCGTGATCGGCACAGCAAGGTCTTGGAAAGAGCTTACAGCAATTATAAAATCATTTACGCGAAATATCTGTTTAAAATGTCCCACCTTTAAAGGTCTTATATAAAAGGTGCTTTCACTTGAGGTTAGCGATTTGATGTCAACAGCCGAGACCGTTGATTCACGATCTCTCTTGTGTGATTTACTTGTTTTCCGCTCCGACATAGCTGTTATTTTCGAGGCAGAAATATTCCAAGTTACTTCAACTTTCGGCGGCCATGATTGATTGATTGATCAATACAAATACCTCGTTTGCGTGCGAGTCAACAAACCAATTACCCTCCCCTCCGATATCCTTTGGTGACTCATTACTTGTTCACTAAATGCGATCTACACGAAGCTTCCATCCGGCTAAAGAGGTTTTTATCTCACTTTTGTCATCTAACAGGTCTCTGCTTCAATACCTGCAGCCGTAACGAGCACTGTTCATTGGTATGAAACAGTTTTGTTTATCGAACGAAATTCCTAACAATGACGTCGAAAATCACGCCTTCAAAACCGCAAAATTCTTTGACTTTTTTGCAGTCAGTTAAATATGGACTGATAAACCTCAAAGAACCAGTCCGCGGACATGTGGAATCGGTGGTCAAAAAATGCGCTGACAACCGCAAGCCATCCACATTTTGGTGAACTGCCCATAAACACAGTGCCGTTTTAATTAACCCTAATTTCCGTATGGTTTTTAATCGTTTACAAATCCAGCCGACGACATTTGAGGTGAAAGGTGAACCGCAAAAGAAACAGATAATAACTCCTTCAAAATATTTAAAATGTATACCTTTTCGATTTAATTTATGCACTCATAATATTTTCCTGTGAAAGTATGTTCTTGTTAGTGCTTTTTTGTTACTGCTGTTGTAGTTTACCTTAGATCTTGGTGGTTCTTTCGGCGCGGTCCTTATCTACGCTTAACATTCGGCCGGAAATTGAAAGATTAACTCGATGCGGAACGCATGTCCTCGTCTCAGACCACCGGCGACGGAAGGGTGCCATAGCAGCAACAGTAAAAACAAAACTCGAATTGTTATAACGTAACATTTTCTTGCGGCCTTTTAAACGGAGGAGGACAGTTCGAGGTTAAATAAGACTGCCAGTGTTTGGTAACCGACGTTTTGCAGTGTTTAATATTGTTTGTTGCTGAGTGATAATACAGCAGTATCAAATTGTGTTTAAAGTACGTTCCCTGAGCAGTTAGCGGAGTAGTGGTCTATGTAAAGGTGACGAAAAATGCAACCTCGTACCCAGGGTCTCCTCTGCGCTCGCGAACTCAATGAGGACCCCAAACTTCAGCGCCCCCAAACTTGAATCCGTTTCTACGCGGTTGATTAGTAAGAAAATTAAAAAACACTCAATTTTTAATTAAAATTACTGCCCTCTTACGCAACGTCCGAATATGGGCTTATAATTTTAAAAGGTATTTTTTAGGTTGAGGTATTAGAAAGAATCGATGACAGTCAGTCTGTCTGATTCTACACCAATTTACTAAAACGACAGGAATGCAAGTTTCTTTCTAACCTTAAGCGCTGGTTCCAAGCCATTTTGAACATTTTCCACAAGAAGGACCTGCCGAAAGAAAGCAAACATAAAAGTTAATTCTGAGTTAAAACCTTTAGCTTTCAGAGTTAGTAAAAAATGCAGGTATTCTATGTATGAACTTTTCCACAGTCTACAATAGAAAGCTAGACAAACGTAAGCCTACCCTACCCCCAAGGTATCAAAAGAAGTCCGACCCCCGCCCCTTTCCCCCAAGGGTTTCGGGGAATAATTTGAACTGGGGAACAGGACCCGTTGGGCCCGGTTGTTCAAAAGCCGATTAACTAATCCAGGATTAGGTAAACTTTTGTTTCATGTTTCCAACGTTTTGGTGAAAGTTTCTTTTGCTTATATTTGTTTTTCGAGATTGACTTCTTCTAATGTAAAGTTCTGCCGAATATCAGCATTGAAGAGCATTTGGGAGTAGAGAAGTAAACTCCTTGGTTACTTTTTAATCTGGGATATTTTAGGGAACATAGGAACATAAACCCTTTTAGCGATCAAATGGCTGAGAACTAGTTTGAAAGTAATTTCAGGAACAAGGAAACACAAGCAAATTTTTAAAGGGAACAAGAATGGGAGGGCCTTCAGATTTTGGGGTCCAGGGATGGCACAGTGGTGAGAGTACTCGCCTCCCACCAACGTGGTCCGGGTTCGATTCCCAGACTCGGCGTCATATGTGGGTTGTGTGGTTGGTTCTCTACTCTGCACTGAGATACTAAAATTTCTCCGAGTACTCTGGTTTTAAGGATTTGTATGAGTTTATTCCCCCTCTCTGTGGACAGTGTTCTCAATTAGTAACCCTATTGATATTATTAAAGAGGATTCAAAGGTATTTTTATTTTGCGCGGTTTACTGAATATACGGGAAAAGCAAATCTTAACAAGTGTTATTGAAATCCAAAAAGAAAATTGGGGGTAACCACGCATTTTTCGAAAACAATCAATCGACAATATTTGTAAAAAGCTTTGAAGTACCATAGTTAGTAGATACTATGGAAGTACAAAGCAATGTATGGCGTTCTTTTCCAAATTGAAGCTTAATTATCTAAAAATGCACGGTTACCCCCAATTTTCTTTTTGGATTCCAAGAGCACCTGCTAAGTTCTCCTTTCTCCGCATAGTTCTGAACCGCGCAAAAATATCCCTGTGTTAATAAGCATCATCGATAGAAAATCCAAGTATCTCGAGATGCGCAGAACGTGTGCGCAATAACAATAGTAGGCACCGTCCTTAAAGTTGGAAATTAAAATTGACTTTAAACTACGACTTAGCGAGGTCCAGACTGGTGAATTTTTCAGGCTTCTCTACGCAATTGCTAAAATTGCGTTCATAACTGCGAAGATCATAGCTTTACTTGATTTCATATCCGCAGTTCACTATGTGATTCATTTCATTTATCATTTCGTTCAAAATGATCAGCTCCCAACGTCAGTGGCTTCATAGCTACCGGTATCGTGAGGTCACGGGTTCAAGCCCCTTTGAAGTTCTGAATTTTTCAGGCGTCTCTACGCAATTGCTAAAATTGCGTCCATAACTGCGAGGATCATATCTTCAATTGATTTCATATCCGCAGTTCAGTATATGATTCATTTCATATATCATTTCGTTTATAGACTGGTGAATTGTTGACGTAGTTACTTTTAATTTATGTCATAATAAATTAATAAGCCACCTCGAAAATTTTGTATGCGTTGGAAAATCGAATAAAGAAATGAGGACACGGAGACTAATCAGTAAAAGCTTTCTTTCGAGAATTTTGACTGTCACTAGAATCCTATCTTGTGTAACTGAATATTGCAGGTCAGAGATTAACACTAAATCAGATGAGATTTGATGGAGGTATTATATGACTAACAGAGAAAACAAAAAACATTTTAATTGATTCAATACATACAGGAAATTGCAATTTTATCAGTTACTTCAGAAAACACGCGAAGTCAGATCTACGATAAGTCTGAAGAGAAAATTAATTTGACTGCTGAACCAGTCGATCCGTTTTTGATTAGTAGGTGAGTACCCAGAGAAAATCCTCTCGAAGCAGAGAGCGGTTATGACGCCGAGTACAGAAATGAAACCCGAGAAACATATGGGGAAGGGAAGTACTTAGCCTGACGAACGATTATCGGAGCATTTTTGCACCTGCAATATTCTTAATTTGCCACTAAGGCAGAGTTGCGCACAAGCTAATGCCGCTGAACCCAGCTACTTACTGCATCTTCCCAAAATCATCTCCAACACGGTGAACGGATCTTGTGTTGGAACACCTCTATAAAGAGCCCAGGCCCCCCACGGTCTCAAGTGGCAGCAAAAAGATGAACCATCGTTAGTATTTCTAAGAGCTCGACATCGTGCAACATTTGTCGCTCAAGAAATAATGCTAGATGTTGCAGCCTTTTGAATGATACTGTTGCTACTTGTTCAATGGCTATAACATATTCAACTTTTGTTGAACGAGAACTACGAATTCTTTCCATATTTTTGACGCGGGCAAAAAAAAGGTTTCCGAAAGGTTGCCGTGAATTTGCGCCTCAAGCCTTGTTCCAGTGATCCTGAAAGGCCTCTAAAGAAAGGAAAAGGAACGCACTATTTGGACTCGAGCATGGCTCGAGAATGGGGTGTATTATACCCTGCTGGCGGAAATTCTAAACATTCGGATGTTTCAAGTTATAGAAATTTCATTCGCATCCCGGAGGGGGGGGGGGGGGGAAAACTCGATATATCCCTGGGTGGGGAGGTGCGGCGCGGCCCCTCATATCCTGACCCTGTTTAAGACAAATATCGCTGATTTTCCTTCCCTGTTTAAGACAGAATTCCGATTTTTTATACCCTGTTAAAGACTGTTTATGTGCCTGGTATCAATGCCAAAGTCAACGGAAGTCAATATTAATTAACAAGAGCTGGTAAAAATTTTGCTGTTTATCGTCCGAGAAAAGATATCCAGTTTAAGACAAAACTTGATAAATCGACACCCTGATTAAGACAAAAAATGATAAATTCGATACCCTGTTTAAGACAAAAAGCCCGAAAAACATACCCTGGCTGGCCGCACGTCCCCATTAAGCCCTTATGAGGGAGTACCCCCCCCCCCCCCACCCCGGGATTCGCATGTACTTGTACTTCTTCGATTTGCTGCTGTAGAGACAGGGAAACGTCTCATAACACTCAGTCAAAAAAAACATGATTCTTCACCATCACATGCTGCGGCCGCCATATTGAACCTTCCAAATCACGTAAACGCGAGACTGGAAAGATTAACCTAGCGCACATTCAACAAGCGCCGCAGCAAATTGTTGAACGGAATAGAACTCATCCCTATCTCAACACTGCATGACACACTGTTCAACATCTGTTGATCAACGTTTGTTGAACCATGTGTCACCGGCTTAAAACAATTCTCGTAAAGCTTCGCGTTTTAAAACCAAAATGGCAAAAAGGGTTACCCGGCAAATCTAGCTCAAATATTCAGAAGGAACTGATTACATAACGTATTTTCAACCTTTAGCGCTGATTTCTCGGCGGAGGATTAATTAGAAAACGTCAAGCTCATGTTGAAGGGACTATTTCAAGCAAAAAAATGTAATTTCATGACATCCAAAATGCCCAAAAAGTAGAAAGGAAACATTGCAACATCCACTTAAAACTTTTGAACAGCATAAACGAAATACAGCAGCAAAACAAAAGGAGGGGGGCATTGGGTTTTTCGGTTTTTGCACCAAAAAACTTCGGTTTTTCGGTTTTTGTGTCTCTAACGGTTTCGGGGTTTCCCTTTTTTTAGCATTTGGTTTACGGTTTTCGGCCAAAATACAAGCGGATTTTCAGATCTGGTATCCAATACTGCGTTGCAATTATAGTAGCAGCAACTTTGTGCGATAGTCGTCCATTGAGATATCTTCCCGTCTCGGCTCATTTCTGTCATTCACCTGGCCATGAAATATCGATCTGCTGTAATGGCTGCCTTAAGACAACTTAAGGCTTCTTCTTATGAACATTTTTTCCCAAAAAACTTCTCTTGAAATTATAGTATGTCGCGTTATTGAGAAACAGCATTTCCTTTTTGGACATTAAGAAGTCGTCCTTGTTTGTATCGTCACATCAAAGAATGTTGCATTTGTAAAAACGATTGTCCAAAGATGCAAATGCTTGTCTTTTCATATGCTATTGAATGTTACTGCTTATGCTAAAATCGTTCATGAATGTATTTTCACGAAAATA
>JALIRR010001336.1:55000-67500 GCA_023091755.1 Montipora sp. Colony 1 RG-2022 | reverse complement strand
GTAGCTATGACTCTTGCGAAGGACCATTCGGATTTTTTGCGAGTATCTCATCTCTAGTCATCAATGAAATAAATACCATCTTTTCAAAAGAAGCACTGTTACTACGCTAATAAACCACGCTTATCACTAATGACCACTAATGGCACACACAATTATATATCTGCTAGAACTACATGATGCATAAAGTTTTCAAACAACGCCATCAGTGAACAATGCGCAATAAACCGTGTCACCATTAAAAAACCCGAAACAAAGACTAACAAGGTGCAAATGAACCAAGTCAGCTACCTTTATAAGAGCTTTTGCTGTGGCTGCATAGTAGGGGTTCTACTGCATGTCAGCCAAAGAAAAGCTTTATTATAAATAAAGTCACGCAACTCTATGAATTTCTCTATCACTTAGCTGTTAATGATTAGAAACGAATAATCGAGTGGGATGGTTGCAAGAATCAATAACACTCTTAGAATTCACACGTTAGCGTTCTTACAGCCAAGTAAGAAAATAGGAAGTAACTGAATTAATTTTGAACTGACCGACTCACGATTCTCGCTGTCTCCTTTTCCCTTTGATCTTGTTCTGCGTGGACGTAACTTAGGGCTGCTTGACGTTATTTTTGCTACAAAGTCATTCTTTGCGAACTTGGCAAGAAGATCGAAGGCCTTCTCGCCGGAAAATGGCGATCGCGGACGCGATGTTTTCCGCTTTGGTTTTAAGGTGGACGTTTCGACCGGCGCTTCTATGCTTCCTGCAGCCTTTAGAGATGGCGACGGCGACAACCGGCAAGTGTCATCCTTCGTTTGCGTGTATGTGCGGTTTTTTTCTGAAATGGCTTGGAAGATTGAAGTATCAGAGTATGAACGCGCCTTGCTGATCGAAGCAGGAGGACAAGGGACCGCAAGCAAGGATGAAACCTTGGGGCTCACACTCACAAATTCCTCCATTTTGGATCCGAGAGGTTAGGATTTGACGGACATTACGAATGCGCAAACGTCAGTGTTTATTTTCCAGCTCCCATCACAAATATAATGCGTCCAACGTAAGCCTTGATAGTGGTCGTTAGGCACTACAGAGTCTGTCAATACATATCAATGCTTCTTGTGTCCAATCAGGGGAACGAATCCCATAACAACAAACTTAGCATTAAGTTAATCGCTCGCTTGTAGTTAACTGTTTTGATTTTTACAATGCGATTACTTCGAGCCTATATCATACGCGAATAAAGACGCTATGTTTTGTCCGAAAACTGAGAGAAAAACGTCAAAGCAAAAGTACACCAAAATATAATCAAATATACCAATATTGTGATCGCCCGGAAAATATAAAGAAACGGGTTCCGCTTAGCTTTCTGTAGGCCTGAATGATTACACAAGAACAGTACTGAAAAGCTGTAACATGGCTTTGCCGGAAAAAAATCAAAAAGAAAGGGAACCGTTTTCGTGAAAAAAAAAAAAAAAACAAATCAATCACTTTGTTCAAGTAATATTTGTAAAATTCATTTTTTGTCCTTAGATGTCGATTAATAATTTAGTGTTTGGCTCTGAAGGAGGAACCTTTTAACCAAACAGTTTTATTTTAGCGATGTGATTTGGGAAGGCGAGTTCCATGGAATACGTCGATTTTCATAGCCCACGTTATTGTGAAATTAACCGGTATTTTCCTCAAACGATACAGCAAGATTTCAATGCACACCTTAAGCTAACAGAAAATTACTTAGACGAACTGGCGTCAAGTTACTTGCATTAACATATTGTTTTATATTGTACTTTGAATTGAAATTAATTTCTTTAATGCAGATCAGTTTCATTTTTAAAGGACTTACCAGGGATAAAACCAAGATTTTTTAAAACACAATAGTTTGAAAGCAAACCTTTGGCATTTCGGATTAAAAGAAATTCCAAAACTCAGAATGAGTGAAATGGAACTCAAAACTCATGAATGAATGCCGGAAAAAGTCAAAGGCCGAGGCAATATTGATTCTTACAAATTTATAATTTCCAATAAAACAAATAGCTTCCTTTTTTCCGGTGTAATTGAAAAACAATGCGTCACTGAATGATATCACACTACGTTTTTGACGTTTTTACGTCTTCTGCGATTCTATGCTCCATTAAGAGGAAAACAATTATAGTCTTTTGCTTCAAAATGAAGACGAAAAAATCTATTCAGTAGGGTCTTTTTTGAGGTATCCGTCCTCTATAATAAATCGAACAATGTCGGCCTGGCATTATGGTCAATCCAGACATAGTTATATTAACTATGATCCAGACGAGCGGTGGATACTTGTGCTATGGCCTGGTATTCTGCAGTTTAACGGTAGCTTGTTTCCTTTATGAAGAGTTTTAGGAACTATTTTGCTTGAAACATGGTAGAAAATTGAGAAAAAAAAACTTAAATAAAAGTTCAATAGCCTTGGGGATTATTATTATTTTTTTTTTAAGTCTTTTTTTTAAAAGGCGTATTAAGTGATAAGATAATCGTGGGCGGAAGTTTCAAATTTTCTGACTTGTGAAAGGGAAGTGCGATATGATGGACCATTAATTAGTGCTCTGTATGTTTATTAAAAATGTTCAATCAATTCTAATTAGGGTAACATTTGAATTGTATGGTTATCTACAAGGATGTCCCTGTGACGTGAATTCTGTGTTTAAAAATGTTACTTGTCAAGTTCATGCATAATTAATAGCAAGTAAGCATTGCGAATGCGCGGAAACGGTAAATAGCCTGCGCTGGCAGTTTTTTTCGGAGCGCGAGAGATTGCGAGAGGCGCAGCGGCGAGAAGACTGGCATCATCGCTCGAGGTCTCCTGTATTTCGTTTTGCAGCAACAGAACCGCCAGACACGCAGGCGAACAGCAAACGGAGCTCCCGACTCATCAGATAACGTAGATGATTTTTATGTGGATGCTTCAATATAAATTCCTTCTTTGACCGCCAAAGGCAATAGGCCACTTCGGAAAATAACATAATACTCTTTAATATATAGACAGGAGTGTTTTACTGGAAAATGCATACCACTTACTAACCGAGAGTGAGGTCATTACAGGGAAATCTATCTCAGACAAGGCCGAGGTCTTGGATTTCCCTGTAATGACCGAACAGACGAGGTTAATAAGTTATTTATTATATGTTTTTTTTTTTTTGCTCAGTTTTGACCTGTTCTTCGTCCTTTGGATAATGAAACTCGCTCTCGATGAGGCTCTCTTCGTCGCTCATACTAAAGATCCTTGCATACGGTGAGAGCTACTGAAATTTAAACTGACCAATCAGAATTCAGCGAGAGGGAAAAACTGTGCTATCCTTGTGCTATCCGACGTCACGCCAATTGTTTACATTCTGATTGGTTAGATCGGTGGACATTCGCTCAGCCTTCTGTTGTGACTCTCTTGACCGTCGCTTCTTTGAACTCAGCGAGACAGAAATGACTCATTGTTCTGGCAATCAATTTGCCAATCCACTTTATCCAGTTTATGGATTGGTCTAGCATGTGATTAACAACCAGGATCGCTTTTGAACTTTATTCTGTAGAAGAAGAAGACGTTGCTGAGTGAACATTTTTACGACGAAATCCCTTGGTTTGTACTGTTCAGCACTTTGATGTCCGATAACTGATCAATCACATTTGGTCGTCTGACCATATGAAGTTTTTTCAGCTCTTGTTTGTGTCCATCATGATCGAACTTCAGGTGAAGCGCTATGCTGCTTTATGCCAACTTCGGTGGCTTGTGATGAGCTTGCCTGCTGCCCAAATTGTTGTTGTATTTGGGCAAGATTGGTCTTGGGTTGGAACTTAATAGTGAGGGGAACAATTTTTCGTTCATCTGCTGTGCCAGACAACAAACAATCCTGTCGGGTGTTCCATGTGCTTGGTGAGTCTTGCACGACCATCGTCTATCAGATCTGGATTGGAGTTTTCTTTCAGTGATTACAACTTGCGATCGTTCTGCAAACATCTACGTAGCATGCAGCACTTTTTAGTGACTCGAGGATCCCCGGCCCGTTTTGCTGTTTTAAACGGAGTCCTGCCTTTTGTGATCTTTTGTGAGCTGTTTGTCTTCAGTGCTTGTACTTTTTCGTTTGTTCCTGGTGGCACAAAGTAACTTTGATGATTTCAAAGGACTTGAATCCTTAATTGAATTAGCGATTTTTTTATTAAGGAACCATTAAGTGAATGGTACACAAAATTAGGAGAAACTGTTGGTTGAATAGACAATATTTGTAGACATAATTATCTACCCAGTTTAAGTACTTAGCTCAACAAGTTGTTTGGCTCCACAAGTTTCAGTTTCAGGCCAGGTACCCGAATTCACCCAGGTACTGTTGCACACTACCATAGTTCTTTGGAAATTGAATAGCTCCTTGAACACCTGGTTGCTTGACAAGAAACTTGATGTGTTTGTTCTCTACATTGGTGAATGCAGCCACTAACTGTCCATTGTGGATAAACTCCAGACCAACTCTTCTTTCAATTTAATCTTTGTTCTTCGCAGGGCATCAATAATGGTGTCCCTTGTAAAATGTTAGTTTTTGTTGATAGAAAATTTATTTAAATGCATATTGAAACATCAGTTGAGGAATATTTTTTTCCCACTTTGTGAACCTAACATACATTGCTGCCATTTGTTAATTGCTTGGTCATTCAATGTCTTGATCACATCAAGTAATTTATTTTTTTAGGTATTGTGTATCTTAATCTAAAAACTTAACTGGTTGCTTTTTGGAGCCCTTTTGCGGCATATTTAGATAGGCAGGAAATGTTCCACATTTTATGGTAAATAGTTCTGCATAGTTTTAAGGAACATTGCAGCCAAATCTAATTGAATATGAGACTAAAATATGCTGTTTGACATTTTGTGAATTTAAAGACTATTAATATTGTTTGCGCTTGTTTTAAAAGGCTTAAGGTTGGCACTCAAAAGTGTTCCTTCTATGATCTTATTCTGTAAAGATTACCTTGGGAGAATTGGATCAAGGCCAGTTTTTTCTTCTAGCTTCTTTCCCCAGTGCCCTCTGAGAATGGAGTTGATTTGGTTTTGCCCAATGTTGAAAGATGAAACAATGCCTAAACCAGCCAGCCACAAGGAATACTTCATGGTGCTTTTTTACAAACATGGGCATGAGGGTGCTCGTAAGCATCTGAGCATTGTTTCGCATGCTAAAGTGTTATTATAAATAATCTATTTCTCTAAGAGAGTCTTCTTTTCTTGTTGGTCATTCAAAAATTGTTGGAATAGCTTGTTTGAGCTGTTGGATAGACGCAGAACATTTGATGAGGCCCTCCTGGGGAGAGGAGTCCTTGTTCCCTTTACATATTTGCTTGTGTTTCCTTGTTCCCCAAATTACTTTCAAACTTGTTCCCAGCTTTTTGATCCCTAAAATTTAAATTGGTTTTCTTCCCTTGTTCCCTAAAATATTTTGATATTGTTAAAAAAACCAGTGAGGAACATTAAATTTTAGTTACCTAAATTTTGAAATTTTAGATACTAGATATTTTATTCATATTCTTACATTTTTATGTATATATTTCTTTTTTTCTTTAATATTATTTTGTGGAAAACCTGTAAAATAGCTTCAGCTAAGTGTTTCTACCCACGTTAAATAAAGATTATGTATGTATGTATGTATGTTACTCTGTTCCCCAGTTTAAATTAGCCATGTTCTTTTCTTCCCCAAACCCCTGGGAGTGCCTCTTTGTTGATGTTGATTCTCTTATTGGCCTAATAGCAATTCACTGTTGAATTGCAAGACACAGCAAGTTCTTATTTGGGATTGAGGGAAAAATAAATTTTCGCACAATAAAAGAAACACAATTTTGACTGCCCCTTCTAGATCTTGCTCTTTTCAGACATGAACCAGCTTGTTTGCACCTTTCTGGCGACCTGCGGGAGGGCAAGCTCTAGAAACTCTTCCTTAGCGAGCCTTCCACTGAAAAACTTTCCAAGTCTGGCTTTCCGGTGTTAGGGGCCGAGGTTTTTGTGCAAAATTCATCAGCGGCTTCCTTGCAGCTTCTAAAAGGTGTTCCTTCGGGCAATGGTTAGTAAACGTTTTGTAGTGCTTATACAAATTTTCGCTACTTGAAAATGTATGTTCACACGAAAAAAATATCAGCTTGACAATTTTTCTTTCCCGATACTCCATTTAAAATGAACGTGAGCGCCATTAGTAATAAAGGGCCAGAAAACCATTTAAAACATTTTGTGGCAATTTTTTTGTCAACAAACTTGGGTTATCGGCGAGCAGAATTCGAACGTGACCTGTTGTGCTTTGGCTTTTATTTGTGCTTTTTCTAACTATCCTAAGACGAATTCAGGCTGGTACAACAATGTCATTTACGAACAACCGAAATGCACTGTTTCCGGTGAAGGAGCAAATGATTGACAGGATAGCACAGTTTTGACTGCCGCGCGCACTGCGGGCGCAGGTTCCGTATGCAAGGATTGTAGCCCTATAATAAACCACTCATAAAATAATTAATTCATACGAAACTACATCCGTGACCCAAGTGGCGTATTAGTGAGGATATTGATGACGTCATTTCCCGCCTTTGGATGGTTGTTTGTGGAAACGGTCAATGAAAAATGGCGAGCGATAGATTCGTGAAGTTCTCTGAAGCTGACGTAAAATTCTTCTCTGAAAAACAAGAAAACGCTAAAAAAGGAAAGGAAAGGAACTTTATCTAAGTGTCTAGTCGTTTCAGCGCTGGAGCACTAATTGGGGACACTGTAAACTGAAATTAACAATGAAAGTAAATCAAGTCAAATGTCGGTTTTTGAGGAGAGGAAACCGGAGTACCCGGAGAAAACCTCTCGGTTCAGAGTAGAGAACCAACAAACTCAACCCACATATGACGCCGAGTCTGGGAATCGAACCCGGGCCACATTGGTGGGAGGCGAGTGCTCTCACCACTGCGCCATCCCTGCTAACACGAAGAAAAAACTTCATACAACTTGCGACTTCCAAGTGGAGAAGAAATGCGAAAATTGAAGAAATTCCTGCCGTTGAGCTGCAAGAATATGCGATAAAATTTGTGGTCGGTGTTAGAAAGACAAATGGTGAGTAAAACACTCCCGTGTCTATATAATAAAAAAGAAAATTGCACGTTAAAGCGAAGATATGAATGTTCCAGTGACAAGAACGAGTGAGATATTGTTCTTGCCACTCGAACATAAAATTCATATCTTCGAGCTAACTTGTAATATCCCCTATTCGTTTGTCCCCCTAAATTTTAAATAAGCATTGTTTTTGTTTTCTGTTGGGAACAATGAATGTCCCAAGAGAAACTGGAAACAATTATTATGCAAACTTTGTGAAGCAAGGGGGGGAAGGGGAGAAGCAAAGAGTATATGGCATTTTCCGAAATGGCCTATTGAGTGCCATGGTTCCGAATATAAATCGACCTTGGTGTCTAATATATTAACTTACTGGTTTCCTTCTATTGGTAACCGCGACGCTATTGAGTTTATATGAACAATTTCTATGTAGACACAACCCTACAATTTTGAACCCTTAAATTAAATCTTACAGTGAATAAAATAAAAGTTCTCTACATTTTTTCAACAATATTCAAAGTGGACCCAAGAGTCTCTTATAGCAGCTCGGTACTAGTAATTAGCAGGTCATAGGTTCCGCGCTGCTGCAAACCAAAGAAGCACTCGGGTTTTTTCCAAATATTCCCTTCAACATAAAAAATATAGGGACTCTTCATTTCATTCACAGGCGTTGAAACGTAAAATCTTTTCCCGTACAATCGGAAATATGCTCTATTTCGACATGATGATGTATATCCTAGTAGTAAGTATATATATGGGCGGGACAATTATCACACGGACCCAGTTAAATTAATTAATAGCCTAGTTGGCTTCCATGCGAGCCGGCTATATAGCATCCGAAGTAACAATTGGGAGGTAGTATTTTCGACTTCTGCCAATTGAGCACCGGGATTTTCCTCGGAGTGTTCCCGAAAAAGCGATGAAACAAGTAAGCTGGAAAAACTGTTTAAGTGCTCCGCAATATGATTTTAAAAAAAAAAAAACTACCTTTTTTCTTCAGATTTTGAATGTGTGTTTGCTTAACATATCAATGGCAAAATTTTGAGCTTTCATTTTCATTCGAAGGCTGTTTGCTTTAAGTACAAGTTTTGGATTTCATGGCGCGCTATTACTCGCATTCAAAACTCAGAGGCTTGGATCTAGCGAGAAGTGACGTTATTTACTCACTAGTTTAAATTTTCAGCGTGTACATGCAGCTTATTACATATGCTAAACACGAGTTTAAAAGTCCGAAAGCCCGAAACTCCGGTCCCTTGCTGCATATTAATACAGCCACGAACAGACGCATTGCATTCTTAATCAACTGTTTAGTCTTTGACGTCATTTTCTCCTCTCTAAAGATTTTAAAGTTAATAATGAGGAAAATTCCAGTTCAAATAAACAGGCACATGTCTCTTTGAAATTCAATACGTAAAACTTCAATCACTAAAGCCTGGTTTCCATATGACCGTCCGGATCGTCCCGATCTCCTAAACATTATTTGAAACGACTGAGGCAATTGAAACGATTATATGGAAACACTACCTAGAGGATCTCTAACAACCTGGGCAACTGAAGCGACCTCGATCGCTTGTATAGAACCGAGTTTTATTCCGATGATCGAGGTCGTCTCAGTCGCCCCGGTCGTTAGCGATCGTCTGGGTAGTGTTTTCATATAATCGTCCCGATCGCCTCTGGGCATTCTTTGAAACGACTGTGGCGATCGGGACGACCCGAACGATCATATGGAAATCAGGCTTCACATTAGTATTTAGTCAACATAGTTTTAGAATCCAAAGAAAAAGAAGAACTGATATTTTAGTCATAGTAGCACTTTAAAGGACGTTTGGATGTCTTCGTCATCGCTAACAGTTTCAAATGATTAAATGAAGTTAGTATCTATACATATAGAAAAAATATGGCGCGAAAAGGTTCAGAGATGTTAATATACCATTGTTGTGTGAAAATAATGTTGCAAATTGAATTTGACTGTAAGAAATGTATAGATTAGAAGCGCGGGTTATAGACGAAAGGTAGAAGTTACTTTCGCACTTCTCTGGACAATTTAAGCAATTGCCTCTTATTCTCGGTTTTCACATGACGTCACGGCCGCCATGTTGGAGCCCCTAAACAAAGAAAGAGCGGCCATGTTGGAGCCCTGACCAAATCCTCCGAGAATTCAACTCTATTATTATGCAAATGTTTCCTTTTGTTTTCGTTGAAAAACATGGCTGTTGATCACGTGAGTGAAAACCAGCAATAGACACCTGAAAAATTCAGGTGGCTTTAACAGGATTCGAACCCATGACCTCTTCGATGCTGGTGCAATGCTCGACCAACTGAGCTATGAAGCCACACAGTTAGGAGGAGGTCATTTTGTAAGGCTAATGTTTTCCCGTGAAAGGAATCCAAAAGGAAAGGATATTATTTCTTTTCATTTTATTCCTTTCGTCAGTCGAGTCCTTTCACGGGAACTCAGGAGTCACAACCTCGTTCCCAGGGCTTTCACTGCCAAGAGTGGGCTCTCGTCGGTTAAAAACCTGGGAATGAGGTTGCAGGAGCCCAACAACTTGCTTGTGTATATTGGACAACCGTTCTTTTTTAGAACAAGGTCAGATGAAAAACGCAATGGAACTTCAAGAGTATGGCCTTGAACTTGGTACAGCCGAAAGAACTTAAGGTATAGATCAAGACTTTCTGCCCAAGGACACGAGATAAAGGGGACAGACAATTGAAAATAACCAGTTAGATTGTAGCAACATGCAGAATAATTAGGCTTGACTTGAATAAATTAGATTTGAATTGTCTGCGATTAAAATGATTCTCACCGTTGTTCGAGAAGAGTCTCCCGTCTTTTGCTTCTGTAATTTCTTCTTCTCCGACTTGGGAGTGTCCTGCAACTTGTCGGGATAGCCTTCGGTGTCAAGCACCTTTGGAGATAAAGAAGCAAAAAGCGTTCGTTGGAGTTAAGGCTAGCGACACAAGCATTAACCACGAGCAGCATAAGCAAATGCAATAACTTTGGAGGGGAGGGAGGGGAGAAGTGGAGAGGGGGAGGGAGGGCAGGGAGGGGAGGGGAGGGGAGAGAAGGGACGCCTTTGCGCGATGTCCTTTCTTACCTTTTTTTTCAACTTCGGTACTGTAAGTTTTGATCTGCGCTTTTTCAAGTTAGATTTATAACCCACTCGTGAAGCACGTGGCCGATAAATCAAAGAGCGCTAGGTTGCTAAGATATTTCGTATGTTTCTCGCCCCTTTCATAAAACAACGAAAACCGCCTTCCAAATAGCCCATTTCCGAGTTGCTGCATGCCTCAGTTTCAAAGCGAGTCTTGGTGCACAACCATTCAAATGAAAATGACTTGCGTATTCTTATGCAAATCAAACTCATTTCCCTCACAATAGTTCTCATTTCCCTCACAAAAGTTGAGCACCAAGACTCACTTCGAAACCGAGACAAACAGCCACTCGGAAATGGCCCATTTAGCGGGCTTTACTGTAGAGTTGGCTGGGCTAAATTTCCTGGGAAATTACAGCACTTGTACGATGTGAAAGATGCGATAAACTCTTATGACTCCAATGTAAGGCTAATATTTGTGCTTGAAGGGTCTTTGAAGATTGACAGGTTTCTGTAGAGGAAAATGTATGATAGAATAGCACAAGAAATAACGGCTCTTTTGGAATAGTTTGTGAGGTTTGTCAGACGTCTTGCGCATGCCTTAAAAGAATAAGCCGCTGCAAGTTCATCATCCTTCTACGAGAAGACTACGATATTTGAACCAATTAAAAATGAGATTAACAAGCTCGGAAAAGAATGCATTTTGCTACTTCTTCAGCCGCTCATAAGCCTGAACTGAAACTTTAAGCTTGTAATATACGCGTCAAGGTATCGCAAAGAAATATCCACTTTCATGTCGAAAGAGACCGCAATTTGTCCCCGGCGATTTTTCAGCTTTCTTTGATGTCGCAATTCTTAAAATTCGACTCTTTTTCAGCAGAAACCAATTTGCTCATAGATCTGTCACATTTCAGAAGCCGTATGCCCCTTCCCTGGTCTATTTCAGTGCTATCCAAGTCCCGGCACATTTAACAACATATTAACCTTTACAGTAACGCAGTGGCTACGAAATGATAAGCTAATATTTCAACTCTGGTTGTCCTTATCAACCGACGCTTTAATTGCTACTATGAAAAATCGAGAGATTTTGCCGTCAGGCTAAAGCCTTCGGTCTTTTGTTCTGTTTTATTTCCTCCCTGTCAGTGTATGATCGCGACTTGAAAGTACTTTGAACGGTTCTCTTAAACTCTTACGCTGCTAACAGATACCTCTTTTCTTTTGTATTTGCTGTATGAAAATGAACAGGGGCACCCAACGAATCTGTTCCTCACATTATCTGTTCCCCAGAGGAATTTTGCTGGCTGGCAAAAGTACAGGTGTTTCGATGAGCTGGCTGGGAAATTTTGTTATTGATAGAGGTTTTGCCTGGGAATTACTGATTTTTTCTAGCATTTCAACCCGAGCTGGCTGTAGAAACTCTGAAGACTGAGGACGACTGAAAAAAAAAAAGGAAAGAACGCCTTCCCTCTCCCAGAGAATATTCACAAACATACGACGGCTGGTCAGAGTGACTGCGCTTGCGGAAAAAGATCTGTTTTGTCCCGGTTTTGTCGCTTTTGTTCGGTCGTTTTGGATCGAGGGATTTGAAAGCGAGCGGAATTCCTGGATGGGAAATAAATTTGATCAGCTGGCTGGGAAATCAACCAATTTTATCTAGCTGGCTGGGAAATTTCTTGTGTGTCTTGCTGGGAAAAAGGAACAGATAATGTTTTCCCAGCAACATTGAAAAACACCTGAAAATGCCTTAATAACATTTATTTTCATTAACTGGGGTATAATAATACATTTTACAACAAATTGGTCGTTGGGTGCCCCTGAATGAATTTTAGACCTTTGCCTTCGGTTGAGACTGACTTTGATTAAGCCGCAATCCACGTTCTTGGACAGCGGTCTTTAGCATGCATGCTGACCATGACGTAAGACCGCTGTCTCACAGGGAGAGGGCACAGTTCTGTCGCTAAGTAACCGAGGCGCATGCATAACGTACAGCGTGAGTTTGGGCCCAGGACTGTGAGAGGACTCATTCCCTTCTTACCCGTTAACCGAGAAAACACAATAGAGCAAAGTAGACTGCGAACTGGAAGCGAACCCAGGGGTTGTCAAGTGAGAATTATCTACTTACTGTTTTACTGCCGCCACCAAATTTTGGAAGAGAGAATGGACTTTTTCTGTCTTGCCGCGGGCTTAGGGAAGTTTCACTTTCTGGATCCAGTTGATCCTGTTTTAACAAAAGCATATTACGTAATCTATTTGAAAATGCCGGAGTATCAAAGAATGGACTGCACTTTGTCCATGTATTGCAACTTCCAGGTTGTCGTTAGCGGACAATCCCAATCTCGCTTTCAGGGCTTTTCTCGGCT
>JALIRR010001336.1:12500-45000 GCA_023091755.1 Montipora sp. Colony 1 RG-2022 | reverse complement strand
CCCATTGGAAGAGCATTGCATAATGAGCTATCTCTGAACGTGATATACCAGACAACCTCAGAGTTTTAAAAATAATTGCAACCGAAGAATTGATTACTTTTTGGATGGGTTATAACTGGCTAATTGTCAAAGCTAAAAGGTTTTAATTTGTAAATAACATGATGCCCTCTTAAGGAAACTCGTATGTTTATTAAATACCGAAAGAAATTGCAAGCAATGACGTCAGGAAAGATCTACAGTGAAGTCCTTTGCAATAGTATATTCGACATGAAGTGTCCCGCACACGTTGCATTTAAATTAGAGCTAAACGTTAGTATCTTATAAACGCTGATTGCTACGTTCGCCAAATGCGAGAAGAGAACATTTTAAGTTCGTGGTCTTCGTCCTAGCGACGAATCAAAAGAAAAACAAACACTCTCGGTTTTAATTGTCTGAAGCTGCTAATTAACTAAGAACTGAAACAAAAGCCTGCATCGTGGTTGTCTAGAAGACATAGTTATGCTAATTCGAAGAAGGAGTGACGAAAAAAGACCTTTCTTTGATCTGTAGCTTAATTTGTATTGTTGTTGATTCAATTTGCCAAACGCGAAAATCATTTCGATTGCTTTGCTATCCGTATAACATCTTACATGTCGGCTGAAAGATGAAAGTTGAGACATTTTTGAAAATCGATTAAAAAGTAAATTGTCGTGTTGAACCATTATTGTCGCTGATATTAATCATGCAAAAAAGGCACTCTACTATTTGCACAAATATTTTCAGCAATGAATCATTCACTAAAGTAAACACTTCAAAATCCTAAAGGAAAGGTTATACCTTAGTGCGCAAGAGGAAGTATTCAGACACGTATTCTATTACATAAATGCCTGAGTGCAGATTGTAGAGGAATACGTTTGTGTAATTTAAAAATTTACCCGTAAGTCCACTTGTTGGTGCTTGTTGGTGCAACTTAAACATTTGATAGGTCTACATCTTTCAGTCATAAGCTTTCCGGTGCAACCCTTAAGGAGTTTCAAAAGCTACATACCTTAAATGAGTCTTCGGGAAAATGGCAGAGGCCACAAAATCACGACGGTGAGAAAATGCTGCAACATAAAATGATGCGGCCAAATGATCCGCGTTAATTCATTGAGTTGGAGTTTCTGAATTCCTATGGAATCCTGACAGATTGTAACAAAGAACCAAAGCCGAAATTTATCGGCACCATATACAAACAAGACGATCCAAATGCAACTATCAATTCATGCCAGACCATGCAGGACCGCAGCGATCAAATACAATTATCCAGAAAGGCGAACCAGATCCTTGGGATTTGGAAACGAAAAAGCCGTCTTTTACAGGAACTCACAACTCGTTTAAGGCGATCAATTAAAAGCTGTTCTTCAACGCATTTCACGCCGCATCGAAGTTTATGGTGTTATTTGAAACCCCTAAGGGACATCATTCATCATTTCTCAGCGGGATTGCGATCAGTTATTTGATTGGCGTTCATTGAAGTGAAGAGAGCTTCAAAACCATTAATCGATCACAAACTTGAAAGTCGAGACCACCCCTTCCCTTTTGTAACCACGAAAAAAGTTTGCAATTCCTTTTATGGACAGGGGAAGAGATTTAATTTCTTTCCGATTGCCTGTGTTTATGCAGATTAACGAATGTTATCAAAGGAAGACATAACTATGCACGGGTGGATAAATATTAAAGTTGCTTTTTAAAAGTGACTTTTATCAATTGTTACAATATATTTCAGTGCTGGTAGTAAACTTCGCACTGAGATGTAAAGGAGATCACGAGGAGACATAATTATTCGTATGCAAGTCGGACAGATATCTACTTTGGGGAATTTTGCATTAACTTTCCAAAACTTTGGAATGTCGAGACGAAGCTTTCATCTAAGAGCCTTTCGTCGACTTATAAACGGGATGACCATGAAATTTTATCCTCGAAACAGTTTACACAAAATCCTCGGGTTTGCCGGTTAGAGTTTAACTTAACTTTTCTGGACATTATGTTCCGCACTCGATCTTAGACCAACTGCAAATGCAGTTGATTGCTTGCTACTACTACAATAATAATAATAATAATAATAATAATAATAATAATAATAATAATAATAATAATAATAATAATAATAATAATAATAATGATAATAATAACAAAAGCTAAGATTGATAAGTCACAAGGGAACTTACTTTGTCGCCTGTGCCACCAGAAGAACGAAACGGTCAATCATATCGTGAGTTGAGTGCCCTAAGATCGCGCAAACTCAATATGACGGAGACAAGACACCGTTGCAAAGGCCCTACATTGGGATCTATCTCGTCAGTATCAGTTCAACAGTGGCGGAAGGAAGTGGTTGGAGCATGCCCCCGAGAGTGTTCTAGAGAATGACAAGGCTAAAATTCTTTGGGATTTTACCATCCAGACAGATCGGAAAATATCGCATAACAGGCCTGACATTGTCGTGATCGACAAGAACACACACGAATGCCACATTATTGACGTCGCTTGCCCTGTTGATAGCCGGATATGTCTGAAGGAGCACGAGACTGAGAGGAGAAATATTTTGACCTGGTCTTTGAGGTAAAGAGACTTTGGCGATTACGTAAGGTTAGAAACACCCCTACTATAATTGGCACTCTCGTTACTTTCTCTTATAACCCACAGAAGTACTTGGAAGACCTGCACATTGGACTAAGCATCCAATCATTACAGAAATCAGTACTGTTGGGATCCGTGGGAATTCTCCGAAGAACCCTGGAACACTAAGGTGATGTGTCACTACCTGCTGATAGCAGCGGATACTCAGGTGGCAACTACTGTGACGTAGAAAATTGCTGGAAATGTAGACGGAAAATTACCCTAGGCAACTGCGTTGTTGCCTGGAGGCAATGAAAACCAGATTTAACACCTTTTATTTGAGAGTATTAATTCATACTACTACTACTAGTACTACTACTACTACTACTACTACTACTACTACTACTACTACTACTACTACTACTACTACTACTACTACTAATAATAATAATAATAATAATAATAATAATAATAATAATAGAAGAAGAATATATAGATATAGAAGAAAAGAAACTGCCGTTGAAGAATCTTGGAGATGGCTGCAGAATGGATATTTGAAGAAAGAAACAGAAGTAATGATCTGCGCAGCTCAAGAACAGGCCCTGAGAACCAACTCAGTCAAGTGCTACATCGATAACACAAATGACTCTCCTTTGTGTAGATTGTGTGGATACTGGCTACTGGTTGATGTTGCTGTGCCGGATGACCGAAATATTGTGACGACTGAGGCTTGGAAGATTGAGCGATACCAGGAGTTAGCGTTTGAAGTAGGACGGATACACCAGGTAGAAGTTGTAGTGGTGCCATTAGTTGTAGGGGCCCTTGGAACAGTCTGGAAAGACTTTGCGAAGTGGCAGGAGTACATAGGTATACTAACTGGCAGCGCCCAGATGACGGGCTTGTTGGGAACATCACATATCCACGTGACATAGAACACCCAGCAAGAATAGGACGCTTCGAAATATACCACAATACTCTTTGTTTGTCCCCCCAAATTTTGTATAAGCATTGTTTCTAGTTTCTCTTGGGACTTACAATGGTCCCAAGAGAAAACAAAAACAATGCTTATGCAAAATTTGGGAGGATAAACAAAGAGTATTATGGTATTTTCCGAAGTGGCCTATTGAAAGCTGGAGAATATCTCATAATAATAATAATAATAATAATAATAATAATAATAATAATAATAATAATTAAAGTGTCGATGAAAATGCCAGCTATTTACAATTCTAAAACAGTCAGTTAAAAACTAGTAATAACACTAAAATAAGAATTTAAGAACAACTTAATGAAAACTTTGCGCAAGTATTCTTAAGTATAAACTGCATTTATTAGGGCTTATCTTTGAATTAACTGTTGAACCCAGAACGAGTAAAATATAAAATCAAATTTGTAACTTATAACAGTTACACATGAATTGGAATTTGTTTTTAAGTACTGTTTTAATTTGAAAATTAGTGAATAATAACCCGGAATGATATTGGCTTGTGCACTGTGAACGTAAGCTTATTTGAATAATCGGCTAGTTCGCTTAGCTATTTTTTTCACTGTAAACCAGTCCCTTTGTCTTTTACTGACTTTTCACAATAAACCTAAATTCTACCCGCAGCTATGAAGGCCATTTTGTGTGTATTACTCTCTACAAACATACAAGTTGACTGAATCGATTGTGACGATTATGCGTCCTATCTTCGGTCTACTAACCTTTCCAGTTTTAATCGATTCAGGACACGTTCTTCCATCCCGTTGTGTAGCTTCTTCGAAAATTACCGGTGGATCCGAAGACCCTCGTCTCCAGCTCGGAATCTTAAGTCGTGGCAAAGTCCGTGAATGATTCTTTTCCGATTTTTCTGTCATTTCTCCTGCTATCAGAATATTTAGCCGAACGGTATTCTTTGGTATTCAGTCACTGAATTCGGCTTCAGGGACATGTGAATAAAACATGGTTAACCTGATAAAGGTTGGCGGGGACCGAAGGTAGCCATTTTTCCAGAGTGACGTTGATACATTTCATTTGAAGAAAGATTTGTCTTAAAAAGCGCACGACTTCATGTCAGTTCACGCTCTGATGAAAAGAGGCGATGCTAAGTTTGTGAAAAGGAAGAATTAAACAGCAATATTATAGCCAGTCTCCGCCCATATCTCACGTAGCAGCTATCAGAAGCTGATAATGAAAGAAACTGGTTCACTTAATCGATACTCTCGAGCTAAAAATCCATAAGCATTTTTGGACAATAAGCAGCTCTCAGCCGCTGTAGGCGTTTAAGTTAAAGTGATGTTGTTTCGTTTTTGCCTACAACTCACTCCTTTTTCTAAAATAAATTTAATTTCTGTTCAAATATACAGGCCATTAAAGGGATATGAACACTAAATATTGTTAGTATATACCACACTTGTGAAGAGTGTTTCCGCGTATTCTGATTGGCTAGCTCGGAGGTGGATAGCGAGTACTATTGACCTCTACTTCGCCGTGAACAATTGTTAAATACTTTTACAATGAAGTCAAGTTGATGTGTAAAATGCTTCAGTGCAACGTACAGAAGTTCTAAAGAGACGAGGACGAGGAAGGTGATATATATGTTTTTAAACTCTCAGTGTGAGGTAATAAAATGGAATACAATACACATTATAATGAACAACTTTACGAAGCTCATCCATAGCGCTTTGGAGTACGTTGGAAGCAAAAGGCTACCCTCCCAGTCTACAACTCGTAGCCTACAGTCTATAAGTAACGGTATTTTCAAAGATCAAGCTATTTTTAGACGAGTTCTTAAATAAGACTTGGCAGACGCGACTGACCATTCTCAATCCCATTGATAATAATTTCTCATGCAAGACTTGTGATTAGCTGAAAAGGTCTGGTTTCGCGGGAAAATCGATTTAAAAATAACTCGGTCTGTAAAGACTCCTTTTCACAAATACAATGAAGTTGTACGCTCCATTAGTCATGGGATCGCGACAATGGGCAATGTACTATGAACCCTGAGCCCATCGCATCCCAATCATCCTCACCTCAAAAGACTAAAAGTCTTCATTTTCAAACGTGATCAGAAAATCAAGATTTTATCCTATTTACCAACCTACTAACGATCTGTTCCAGTGGGCAATGCTGCCCAGCGTTGCAATTGTAGTTGGTAAGGGTAAACCTAGTTAACATGAAGCGCAAAACACGCTTGATCGATACTTTTTAAAGGATGTTGGAACGTACCAAATACGGCTGGAAGATGCTATCATGAGCACGATGGAACAATTCCGTAGCGGAACAGACCTCAAACCGAAGGGCGAATCGACGACGACTATGACTACGAGTTTTTCCTCGCGTTCTGAATGCATTCGTGAAATAGCTTTGTGGGTCGAAAATATTCCATTTGCGTTTGATCAAAACGGAAACCGCATGTTTTCGGTCCGCCTTAATGGAGCCCCCCTGGGGGATCCTCACGTTGATCAATGCAAAAGGAATGTGGACTTTAGGAATGAGATTATATTCGAAGACTGTCGTTTGCTATCTGTTAACCAGACTAAAATTCTCATCGAGGTCCAAATTCAAATCGTATAGACCATTTTCGAGTTCATGTATGTCTCCTCTTAAAAGCGAGTCTAAGTGCGTAGTTTTTGTGATGGTAAGATTAGTTCTACTTTTCACATAGCGAAGATATCTGTTTACAAACATTGACGTCAAATTTCTTTTGATATTCAAATTTGTCAACCACTGAACAAAAGAACCCTTTGTTTCGGTATCCAATAAGGCTCTGGTTGGCATATTAATATCAGTAGGAGACGTCATCGATATCTTCTCGCTATAGGAAGAAAAAGTGATTTTGGAAAATACTTAACTATAAAAAACTCCGATAAAACATATGTAAACAATACTAAAAACTTGGCTAAACACTTTTTAAAAACGACCACGTCTCGACGTTTGCTAAACGTCATCATCAAGTCAAAATTATTTGAAAATTGCAAACTATAAATTCTAAAAGAACAATAGTTGATAAGGAGCCTGTATAACGGAGGAAAGTAACAATGAAAATTAAACAAAAAGGTTTGGCACGCATGGAGTCCGTCTGGATATTCAAATTAGGCTTCAGACTCTTAATGAGGAGCATTTCGTAGACCAAGCAATCAACTTTCTTAAGACCTTAAATTGGCATTCTTTCAAAAGAGCTTTATGGTGGGCAGACACAAGGGATCTTGTTGCAGGGACATGTTCCAGCAGGAAAAAGGTGTGGAGTACACACTGAGGCGACATGCATTAGCACCGTGTAACGGAGACATGTAGCTGGGACAAAATCACAACATGTGCACACACATGAAAATGTTGCGGGTACACGTTTCAGGGATATGCTGAAGCGACATGTTGCAGCGACTTGTCCCATGAAGTTCAACTCGTTGAACCTCATGGGACACATCGCAGGGACAAAATCACCCCCAAATTGGTGTTGCACAATTCTAGAAGTAACAAGTTCACACCGACACGAGGGGACATGTCGCTGCAACATATCCCTAAAACATGTAACCGCAACATTTTCATGTGTGTGCACATGTTGTGATTTTGTCCCTGCTACATGTCGGTCCCCGCTACACGCCCCTGCTACATGTCGCTCAGTGTGCCTTATACAAGTTTTTTGTCACTGCAACATTTTCCTGCAACATGACCCCTCGTATCTGCCCACCTTTACTACCGTGAACTTGAAACAAATGTCGACCAAATGTTTCTTTCTTTCATTATGCGGGCTCCTTATCAACTAATGTTCTTTTCGTATTTTCACTGAATAATTTCGACTTGCTAATGACGTCGAAACGTCGTCTTTTTTTAACGAAGTTTCAACCAAGTTTTAAGTGTTTTTTTTACGTGCTGGAATAACCAAGAGATGTCCGCGAACAAGGCATACGTGAAAAGAACTCCCGTGTACGATATAAGGCACGCAACAAAAGTTTCACAACGAGCAGTTACCCTTTTAAACTATTATTTAGTTAGTTTTACGCTGTTACAATTACTTAGATTAAAGATTCAGTTAAGCAGTCCGTAAAGGAAAGCGGGCTTACTGTCTTTCATTCCAGGGATCGTAGACAACAATTCTTGACTTTCTTGATTCACCGGATTCTTTCCACTCTCTGGATTTTCTGTGTACACAAACTTTTATGGAAGACTTCATAATAAACTCTGAACTCTTTGTCTTCTTCCTTTATCGGCTATCGTCTCTTCTTTCTCTTTCTTCTCTCTGGATATGGCAAGGCCACAGGTTATATCTCCACCATAGTTATCACAGTTGATTATAGCTTCCTCACAATATCGCATAAGTTCAATCACAGCCAGCCACGAAGGTAAGCCCTCGGGCAAGAGAATTTTTTCTATTACTTACAAGCCTGCTTTTATACTTTAACTCAAAGGGCGCCTTCCTTTGTCAGGGGTGGCCGGCCTGGCCCGTCAGTTTGCAGAGAAAATGCAACAGTTTGAAGGAACACTTGCGAGATACTCCTTTGCATTCTTCTGGAGGAGTATATAAGGAGCTTAAGCACGCGCGTTTTTGAGTCGCGGACGGCAACCGGAAGTGAGGTGTTTTCCCTTTTAACTCCTCTTCGCACAACCACATTCACATTGCTAAGTATCTTTTCCCATTAGAGATGATTAGTATAAAAATCTGGGAGACACCACTGTCCTGGCACCGCAAATGTTCTCTTCCGGTTGCCGTCCGCGTCTCAAAAACGTGCTTGCTTAAAGCTCCCTATATCATCCTCAAAACGTGTTAATTTGTAGGCGTTGTAGAGTTAGTCTTTCCAAATGCCTAATCTGGCCGGTCAATTCGTTCTGTCAAATGGAAAGCGGCCTAAGCATCTAGAAATTTAAGTTCTGTTGCTATTTATAGTGTATTACAAGATGTGCTGTGAAAGTGAATGTTGTTATTCATCCAGATTCAATGCAAGAGAGGAATTTTAAAATCTTTTTCTAGAATTTTGGTTTTAATTATTAACAGACGTTTCGACTGAAACCATCGGTCTTCATCATTGAAGTTTGTCACGTGGTAGTTCACTATCACGTGACAAACGTCGAGGAACGGAGACGAGGGCCCGGTCCCAAGTGTGAGACAGAGTGAACCGCGTTGAATCTGGATGAAGTACAACATTCACTGAATTTCACGTTAAAACTAATTATGGGCAGAAATTACCTTTCTCAAGTAAGATCTTTAGAGAGAACGTCGAGAAAAATTGCTTCGCATCGCAACCACTTAAGATTTAGTTTGCGATGCCTTAAAGAACGGATCATTCCACATAGTATAAGACTACGGAGTAATGTATTTGAAGAGAGAGCAGAGAAGATCCTAGAGCGTGTCCGCCGAGTGAACTTCGCCATCAGCAAACTAAAACGCAAACAAGAGGAGGCAGTGTGGCCCAGTGGTTAGGGCGCTTGCCTTGAGATCCGGAGATCCCGGGTTCAAGACCCGCTCTGACCACTCGCTGAATTTGTTCCTGGTAGTCCCTGGTTCAAATTCCCAGCTGCACTTTAAATAGCCAACTGGTTTGCCTCCGGCCAGTTGGGATTCTTAACAGTTGTTGTTGTTCTGTTCCTTCGTTTCGTTGTTGTTCATTGGCCCTGAAAAGCCCCTATGGGGAGCGGTCAATTACGTATGTATTGTATTGATCGCCCGTCAACCAACTTATCGTCCTTACTATCGGATAAGACATTGGATAGAGTGAAGCTTTTCACGGAAGCAGGGCAGTTATCTCAACATGGATGACAAAACAACGCCAAATTGATAAATTTGCAAGGTTGTCCTAACTGATCAACAATAGAATGGATTTTCTGGTCCATCTCGTGTTCCTGAAGCCCCTAAATGGGTGAAAAATCTGTCCAATCGCCCCCTCTCCGATAGTGAAAAGTCCTTACTGGCTAAAGGTAGAAATGTTGCTGTGGCTCCCTACAAAATACCATCGATAGAGTTCATTACGACAACCGAGGAGGCGATCGCAAAAGCAAGACTAGGAAAAACTGAAGCACAACTCGTGCGTAACAAAATATGCAGCAGTCTCTGCAAGATTAAATGACCACCATCTATTTGAATAAAGATGAGCACAAGGCTTTCGTTGTTCCAACAAAAGGCGACCCCATTGTTATTGTCCCTGCTGACAAAGGGAAGTGCGTTGTTATTTTAGACAAACAGGATTATAACAACAAATGTACAGACCTTTTAAAAGACAGAAATACTTACAAGCCAGTAGGATATAATCCAACGCATGGATTTAAAGAGAAAGTCAATAAACTCACGGCAAAGCTTTTCCATTACCGTACGATCAACGTGGATGAAAAAAGGAAACTAGACCCGCCATCGGAACCAACTATTTCTACCTTCTATGGTCTACCCAAAATTCACAAACCCAAGCCCATCCCTGTAAGATCATTTGCGAGTAGTATTGACTCGGTGACGTACAAATTAGCTAAATATGCTGCCTCTGACCTTGGGCCACTGGTTGGAACAACACCACACCATATTGAAAAAACAAGAGATTTTGTGGAGAATATCAAGGGTTTTGGGTTTCAAACTACAAGAGGACGAGGTTCTTACGTCTTATGATGTCGCTGCGTTGTTTACGATGTCGCTGCTTTGTTTAATTCCACCTGATGTCACCATTCAGGTTGTGCGAAACCGTTTGGAATCAGACCAAACCCTCCAGGAACGTACTAACCTCAGTGTGGACAACTTGGTTGAGCTAATCGAACTTTGCCTCAAAACCACCTATTTTTCCTTTGGAGGAAGGTTTTACATGCAAGTACACGGCTGTGCCACGGGGTCCCCCGTATCCCCCATCGTAGCGAACCTCTGTATGGAGGCCTTCGAACAGCAGGCGTTACACATCTACACGGGCACGTCCCCCAGACTGTGGCTCCGCTACTTAGACGACACATTTGTGGTGCTACCTCAGAAAGAGATCGACCCTTTTTTCAAGCATATTGACAGCGTCAACCCCCACATTCGGTTAACCCAAGAGTCGAGTCATGATAATGATATTGCTTTTCTGGATTGCCATGTTCATGTGAATAGCGATGGAAGTCTAGCAACAAAAGTGTACAGGTAACCTAGCCACACTGATCATTATCTACAATTTGACCCCCACCATCCCTTAATACACAAGCTTGGGGTTTTCCGGATCACAGAGCGGAACAGGTGATCAGTGATCCCGACACCTTGACAAATGAGAAAAACCACATCAAGAAGTCACTCCGAAAATGCGGGCATCCTGACTGGGTGTTCATTGGAAACCAAAAAGATCGCGATGAACGGGTGGGAGGTGGCATTGACAACATCAAGAGGGGACACAAGGCCTGGGTAACCATCCCTTACATACGAGGCCTATCTGAGAATATTGAGAATATTCTCAAAGAACACTGCGGGACAGCGTTTTACATACCCCAGAACACTCTAAGACAACAGTTGGTCAAGGTTAAAGACAAACAGCCGTTTGAGAAGCGTTCCAACCTTGTATATGGTATTACCTGTGGAGGGGAGGGCTGCGCCGAAACCTATATGGGAGAGACTCTTCAGTCCATCAGAGCCAGGCTGAAACAACATCAACGACTATACTCCAATCCTGCTCAAAATTCAGCAGTTTATTGTCACCTGAAGGACACGGGACACGTGTTGGATTCGAAGAGAGTCAAGATCCTAGATAAAGAACGAGATTGGCGAAGGAGGGATATAAAGGAAGCGATATGGGAAAGGGTAGAGGACCCAACCCTGAACAGAAAGGGGGGGGGGGGGGGGGGGGGGGGGGGCTCGGTTCTCTCTGTTTCACACTTGGGACCGGGCCCTCGTCTCTGTTCCTCGACGTTTGTCACGTGATAGTGAACTACCACATAACAAACTTCACTGATGAAGATTGATGGTTTCAGTCGAAGCGTCTGTTAATAATTAAGACCAAAATTCCAGAAAAAAGATTTTAAAATTCCTCACTGACAAGATGTACTATTTGTGGAAACTGCTGAGACACATTAAATAAATTTCTGAAACGTTACAGATTGTAAGATAATTTTAAAAAAGTCTGGAATTGCATGACAAATAAACTAAAAGTAATTCTGATCCTCATAACACACTCCCCCTTCAGCAAAAGAAAGTTTAGCCGAAGAATGAATTTTCTTGGAGAAATCCTATAATACACCTTACGCCCGAAACCGTGATTACACTATCACTTCTCCTTGCATAACTCTCGATCACAAAGGATCACAAAAACTCTCGTATTCTTGTAAACAATGGAAATATATCCACCAACACATCGATTCCTGCTCTCTCTCTCTAGAGACGGATCTCTAGAGCACTACTACTATATCGCAATACTTCATATTACAAATACTTCAAAGACGTCCTCTCTGAAAACTGCTCTCTGAATTCCATGTCTCTTCTTTGTCTGCTCTACTGACGACAGCTTCTGAGCTTGGCCACATAGATCATCAATACAACCTTTTAATCGCTTCAACTGTAAATTGTAACTTGAACTCTGGGCATAAGCAGCAATAACTGTGAAGAATACTGGATGGTACAAACTTTAGGGTGAAATAGTTTTTAATTACAATTCTTACGAGGAGCACCAATTACTGTCAGTAACTGCTCATGTCAATGCAATAACAAGAGTACTAGTATGAGGCAGACAGAAAAAAAATAACTCCTAGATAACAAAAGACTTTTCCAGACAGGAAAATGACTCCTCCCGGACAGCGATAAATGGTCATAAATAGCCCTCCCGGACAGGGAAATAACTCCCAGACAGGGAAATAACTTGCGGACAGAGATAATAAGGGATAAACTAAAAGTAATTCTGATCCTCAGAAAATTTTAAGAATGTTTAGATATAATTAATCAGGGACTTAAAACCCTCTCTTAATGAAAACATTGGTAGTCAGAAGCTTTTTCTTTATTTATTTCTTCCGGATGTATCAACTACCGGAAGTTACGATTTTGTTATAATACTTTGTAACTAGTCACCATTGCCTCGCTCAAGTTTTCAAATTTTTGTGTAACAGTTTTAACCGTCACTTGTGATGATGTATGTTGCAGCATACGAAACGTCAAGTATAAAATGAAAATGTTTATAACCGCTGTTTGTTTTCTTTTCCTGCTGAAATTGTAATGGCCAAAGGGCAAAAATATTTATGTTTAGATATGTTTCATCGCAGTTTTTTATAGTTAAATACTTTTCATATGAATGCAAAATAATTTTCATTAGAAAAACTTGGCACTTAGACTCGCTTTGAAGACTGAGGTGGCAGACATGAACTCGGAAATTGCCCATTGAGCGACTGAATTCAAACACATTTCTGAAATTTAAATAAAGGAAGAATCTTTTGGGAACGGCTTCTCTACGCAAATTGCTAAAATTGCGTACATAACTGCGAGGATCATAGCCTCACTTGATTTCATATCGGCAGTTCAATGATTCATTCCATATATCATCTCAAGTGAAGCTATGATCTTCGCAGTTATGAACGCAATTTGTACAATTGTGTAGAGAAGCCTGAAAAATTCAGGACTTCAACTGGGTTTGAACCCGTGACCTCGCGATTCCGGTGTGACGCTCTAACCAACTGAGCTATGAAGCCACTGACGTTGGGAACTGCTCATTTGAGGGTTCTAATGGTTCTAATGATTCATTTCATATACCATTTCATCATATATCATTTTGGCGGGAAATCGATGCACGTAGTCAACAAGCAAATAATTTGCTTTGTAACATCTTTGACTCCTGTTTCACGAATATTAAAGATTTCCTCTGATATCATATGCTATTTAGATATATTCACAGCTATGTTTAGGCCACGAGGACGGGGAAGAAACACTTGTGGCACATTTAGTGGGAAATTCGCCATATTCAGATGAATTGAATACCCAGTTCGGGAGGTGGGGAAGCCCACAGAATACAAGACTGCTGATAATTGCAATCAGAAACTCGTGAGAAAACCTCTCGGTGCAGAGTAGAGAACAACAAACAAACTGAACCCACATCATGTGACGCCGAGTCTGGGAACCGAACCCGAGCCACATTGGTGGGAAGCGAGTGCTCTCACCACTGCGCCGTCCCTGCACCCCGAACTCGCAATTATGGAGTTGAAGAAACGACGACGGCATTACATCGGATTTTTTTTAATTTTGCAACTTGCAAAATGTGTACAAACCGCTGTTTTGGAAGAAAATTTGTAAATTTTCACCCCCCAAATTCAAATCTGTAAATTTTCACCCCCCACCAGTTTTTCAACAACTGCTTCCTTTTGCAACTTTGTTACTGAGCACATGTTTCACCTTCTGCACAATCACTTTGACATTTACTATCCCTGTACCTGGTCAATTGTACGATCCTGCCCCTGTCATCCCTAGTTTTAGTGTCTTTTAAATTTAATCGTGTTTTAATTATATCATGGGCAGATGGGTCCTCGCGTCCCGTTCGCACCTTCCCTTTTGACCTTATCACTTCGTATCACTTTGCACATATATTTCATTTCTTTTCGGTTATTTATTTTTTGGTATGTAACATGTGTAATGGTCAATAAAGTTGTTAAAGAAAAAAATAAATAAAATAAAAAAATTGGTTTAATTATTTGAAACTATTGGTTTGTGCTCTCGTCACCCCCGTACCCTCAAATTTCAGGCGGAAAGTGACCTTGAAATTTAACTACAATTTACACTCGAGTACTATTTAACCTAATATCTCCTCTCTTTGTCGGATCATGCGTAGACTTAAGATCCGAAGCTATGGTTACGAAATTAGACATCGAGTAACTTCGAGTATGAATGGAAGTAGAAAAGTGTGCTTCTTTTAGAGTGCATGCTAAGACCGAAATTTTATCCTTGAATTCGTCAGCAGTACTCCAAGGCCGCCGGGGTCTCTGTTGTATTGAGAATGACCGCAAAGAGACACATGAAACATGAAAACAACATAAAATGCTTTCAGAGTAATCAATCCTGTTTATTGACCCCATTGTTTGATGTCGTTCTCCTTCTCGCAGATCCTGTGATGTTGATGTCCCAAATAAATCTTCCGAGAATTGTACTCTTTTTGGGTGCAAACACGTTGTTTTGTTTCGATATAAAAAGACTTGGTTGCTGATCACGTGAACAAAAACCAAAACTTTAGCACTAACAATCTGCGTAGAGGCATTAACTTGTCTTCAATGAGTGTCTTTTGTCCCAGCAAAAAGTACTAGGGAATTAAAGGCCCCGAACACACGGCATCCGGATATGCGGATTCAAAAATTTTCACGTCCACATGTAACGTACGTATTCGAATCGAATTTGTATGTCCACACGTATCCGGATTTCCGTCAACAGAGCATGCGCCATCAGGAATGCGAGTTGGCCACAAAACTGAATTGATAACATTTCGTTCATTGGCCATGATGAATATTTTCGCGGTAAAGTTAACAAATCGAAAGTGGTTCAGCGTTGTCTGTACTCTTATCGACAACGATAGTCTTCATCACAGTGGTCAAAATGTTGTGGATTCTCACGAGAAACAATATTCAACGCCAAAGAGAGTTTTTATTTCGGAGCGTGACCAAAATCATGACGCGAAGAAAGAGCAAGCGTTGTCTATGACTCCCTCGCAATATGATTGGTTTATTTCCCAAAATGGGCGTTCCTGATTGACTATTACATTGCGTGACAAATTGACGCGAGCAAGACACGTACAGCATTGTCTAGACTTTTATCGACAACCGAAAATTAGCCAATCAGCTTGCGAGATTACAAGCAGTTGTGGTAAAAACTGAATTTGAGTTTGCAACGTCATCGAGTTTGAAACTATCCGGATTGGACCGTCCACACAATTCCAAATACTTTGCGTATTCAAAACTTTCCACTCTGCGGATTCGCCAAATAAGTGTGGACGGAAGGCCAATCCACAACGAAAAAGTTGCTAATTTGAAAATATCTGGATACTTGTGGGCGGGACTAAAGAAACGACGATGGCTAAGGCAAAGACAACGGCACAAAACAAGACTATTTAACAATTAGACCCGTAGCCCTTGCGGGCTACGGGTCAATAGCCCATGAGGCAAAGCCGTATGGGCTATTGATCCGTGGCCCGCAAGGGCGAAGGGACTAATTACTGGGTTGCCAGTATGGCAAACCCAGTCGGAATCTGCGTTTCATTTCGTGGGTTTTTTTATTTTTCGTTTTGTTTTTATTTTTTATTTTTTTCCGTGTCGGGAAAAGTCTTGCCTGTCACTCCCCTGCTAAGTGGTGTCTTTGTGCATAGAGTCTTCTGCGCGTATTTTGTTAGGTTTGAGGGGGCTGGGGTAATACGTAGATTTCCCTGGTGCACACAGGAGAACGTTTAATTATTAAACCGGCAATGGCGTCGAAAGTCGTGGTAACGCGCGTGGCGTTTTAGTGCATCTTTAAACAAAATATACCCTTATGGAGCTCAAGAATGGAACGTCACATGGATAAATAAGACGGGGGGAGAAAAATAAATGTCTGGAATCATAAAAGCGAGGAGTAATGGACTTCGACAACAACTATCGCCCGTCGAGCCGAAATCGAAGTGAGCTGTATTTCTAATATCTTACCAAGTGTGCTGTTATGTAGAACACTGAAACCAAATGGGAAATTCTCTGGTAACTTATGGGTTCAACAAAGACAGAGAAGGAATCGAACACCTTAAGTGAAATCTCTGTTCTCTGCACAGTCTTCAGGTAAAAATAATATGAAATGTGACAGCCAAGAATTTTTTGAAAGAAAGATTGCCTCTAATAGCAAATATGTTGTTTGTTTCAAAAAATTTCGCTGGAAAAGGTGGCCTTTATGAATTCATCATGTTTTGTAATATGCGAGCTTAACTGGATAGTTTTTATGGCAATAGTAAAGCATTTTCGTGTCAAAATGAGGTTGGCGTCTTTCTGTTCTGTTAACTTAATTAAATATACCATGCCTCGTGATTTCCACTCTCAAAATTACCTTTAGAACCTACTTTTTGCGTAGAATAAGCTTTTAGAATGATGTTCTTGTCTTCTGTGGTGATACTTGACGATTCGGGAACATTTTGTGAAAAAATATTTATAACAGGTCACACGCGTAACTTGATCGCCCGATTATGCATAACATCCACTTGGCCTTTTGACATCCCATTGAGAAAAACTCATAAAATATTCGCAGACCGGTCGATTTCTCTGAAAGGGTGATTGCTAACGAATAGAGAAATATTTTCACAATAACTAAAAGTTCCTGTGTTAAGCATGGAAATTCGACGAAGCGGTAAATGCGACTAAATTTGTTGCGTGCGTTGCTATTTTTGTGTTTTGACAGATTTTGACAGAACATTAAATTATGAAAAAATATCTACGGAATACGGATAGATCGTTAAAAAATCTTTATTTTTAGCGGTTATTTGAACATAAAAGATGGAACGCTTGACGAGAAATAATATTTTTGTTGATATTTGAAAGAAGAAAAATTTCGCGGGAATCAGGACGCGGTGAAAATGAGTTAACAAATTTGCATACGTGCGTTGAAATGTGATACGCTAGGAGACGGGAATTCTCTGACAAATGATTTTGTCATTGTAGTGTAAAATGAAGTTTATTTGGTAAGGCAACAATATTTCTTTAACTTCCTGGTTAATCCAATTTATTGCTACCACTTACTAGTGCGAAGATTGTTTACATGAAACTCACGCTTTTTGCGAATTTTGAGTGTCATGAAATTACATCATTTGCGTGACAACACAAAAACATTCAGATAGTAACAAACTTCATATTTATTAACCATTTCTTCTGCTTTTGTGCTTGTCAGCATTGTGATTTGCGATAATTCGCAAGTCTGTTTTTTGTATCTCATAGATGTTCGGCTCATCCTCGGTGTAAAAACCTGTGAAACTCGCAGATGACGTAACACAAAGGAAAACAAAAGAGCCAAAAAAACATCAAACAATAACGTAACCCTACCACGAGCTAACAAAACAAAGAAAAATTTTCACAGGTTTTTACACCGAGGTAAACCCAGATGTTCAGATTTTCAATTACATGGCCGCTCAACCTCGCGATTGAGTAAATAGTTCACCCTGAAGTCACAATAGATACGTTTCTCTGGAACCCAACAAAGAAGGCTTCCTGACCCGACAAATGAAATGTAAATATTCAGTTAAATATTACAACAAAATTAAAAAAACCAAAGACGGAAGTTTCTTGGCTAAAAAGTACGTTGTTTTACTCTGAAAACAACGAACGATTAACATTCTTTCCCGTAGTTCATTCAGTTGACACAAGGTGATCACGTGCACCTTTACTCAAGAGCGTGTTTGTTATCTTTAAACTGAATTTATTACCAAAGCTTAAAAATCTAAAAGACCTCAAAATGGGACAGGATATTACAAAATAATTAAAGGTGTGAACGTGTGAGCCAAAGGGCCTCTGCTGGCACGATATGTGGGTGACCCTCAAATGGTCTTAATGACCCCCCACTTGAAAAAATAAACTGAAACTCCCCCGGGCTGCAGTTCAATACAACCCAATTCTGACAGTGCCTTCTGTTTTTGTGTAACACGTATCACAGGCAACCCAGTGTACGCTTTTTTTAGAGCGTCTTGTTTCCACACTAGTTGAGTGATACTAACATTGGTTAAAAGAGGAAAAATCATCGTGCTGAAAGCATATTAGCAGGTCTTTTTTCGATACTCTGCGTAACAACGTGAAATCACAAATATGAGTTGGTTTTGACGACAATGGAGCCTTTAATTTTCCATTTTCTCCCCCTGAAACCGCCCTTAGACAATGTGTTTTTATAGCCTTGATACTTTACCCACATTATTCGACAAGAACAATTGAACAATCGCGAAAGACTGATAAAGAGAAGTTATATTTTGACGCGACGTTTTCGTCGACTTCACCTTCGTAGATCTTAAAGTCCGAACGGCAATAATTAATTACGACGCTGTTCGGTGTAAGTTTTTGCGAGTACTTATTCTTGTAGAGAAAAACGATAGACTTCCTCTTGTCAATTACACTTCAGATGGAAATATTATTTTAAACGGAAGTTGATCAGCCCAAGGTTTCTTGCTCAAAGCGGGCCGTCTTCAGAAACACAAGCCGCACCGCTGGATCAGTCAGATGCCGCAAAGGACACTGAGACTGAAGATTGTAGTGAAATCTTCTTGGTAACAGTGGATGCATTTAAAAACAGAGCTTTCAAACTTGCGCTGAAGTTCTCGTACATTGTAATGTAAATCAAGGGATAAACGACAGAACGAAGAAAATGCAGTAGCTCAAAGACCAACCAGGCATTCAAATAACTGTGAGAGGTCAGACCGAAAATGTGAAAGACGTTCCCCACGATGGAAGGAGTCCAACACATGTACTGTAAGCATGTAAGTATTAAGAGCAAAACTGTCATGCGCATGCGTTTTTTGTGAAGAATGGCGTTGCCTCCCGAGGATGTACTCCTTGGTTCTTGTAGTTTCTGTAGCACTTTGACAAACACGTAACCAAACAAAGCCAAAGGTGATAGGTACAAGAGAAAGAACACAACTAATGTAAAGTATATTTGCTCAATGTTAGGATCCCAAGTTTGATTACATATTTGTAAAGTTATTACTTCGCCCGAAAGCTGGTGGACTCGGAAATCTTGAACTTTGTAAGCGTAAACATACGGTGAAAACAAAAGGCAAGATAGAATCCATATAAGACAGATGGAAATTGTCCGTTTCTTGAATAGATAAACTTGCCTGTGTTTAATCGGTAAACAAATGCCATAAAAACGATCCAAAGCTGTCGTGCACAACGTTAACATTGTTACTGCATACGAAACGAAAAGAAAGTAATAAGCAATCTTGCAAATGACTGAATTGCTATTCCAGTGTAACTTGGCATTGTTAATGGTGAACGTGGCCGAAAACGAGGAGAGAATGTCCGACACAGCCATGTTAGCGATAAAGAAATCCATACTGTTTCGACGATTTGAATGCTGAGTGTACAATGTGGTCAGAACCAAAATGTTTAAGACCAGCGATAGCAAAACCATTATCAGTAACAAGCCAACATAAACGTTAACCAAAGACGAATCCACGTTCTGTAGCAGCGTTACTGTATTGGTAGATACCATATTAATTTTGTTTTGGTAGCAAGCGCAGTAACTTCAGTTGAAAGGCCTGTTCTTTTCCTCTTCGAATTATTCTTTAATTCTCTAATAAGTTTCCTGTGCTTGAACTTGCAAGAATAAATGTCACATTAGATGAATATCTCACATAAAAGGGTTCGTCTCGAGTTGCTTTAGTTGTCCTAAGAGCAGGCATATACCTCAACACTGCTTCTTTCCTCTCTCCGTGAAGCGTTCAATGACGTCGATGTTTGCAGAAAGGTTCAATGTCGGTGATCCCAGAATCGTTTTCCTTCGTTTTCGATTTCAAGTTATTTCAGATCTGATTGAAACGTGGTGATCGCTACTTTGTTTGCGCAACCAATCTATTTCGATTGCATCGTTTGAGTAAGAAGCAAAAAGGTGCCATTTAAGGCAAATACGTACATACTATCCAGGTTCAAAGATTCCTTTGTAGCGAATACGTCCTGATTGCTAAAAGCCCGGCCGAGTTTTCGGCGTCTTAATTTTAAAGAATTTGAATAAGTTGGATTGCTGTAACTGAAGCTAATTTTTCATAATTCAAACCATGTCATTTGGATAACAAAGAAAGCCCATAAGAAAGAAGTTTATGTGCTGTAATGGTACACAAGGGAGTGGTGAGTCCGCCAATCAGAGGAAAGATTGTCCTCGTATTGACAACCAAAGTTAATAAAGTTGTGAAGACTCTCAAACATGTTGTGTTTATTCAAATAATGGACCAAAGTCCCGACAATGGACTCGGAGGCGTATTCGACATTTTAGCATTTCGTTGTTTTGTTAATTTCCGCTCACCTGTGGTAGGTTGAAGTCTTCGGAGACCGACAAAAATGTTCCGACAACCCCTTCGAAATTGAGAACAAAAAACCAACTTCGCGTCACTCATGGAGCCTCTAGTTTCCCTTGGAACGAGATTTGTTGAAAACTCAATGGATAAAATCGAATAACAAGAAAATCATAAGGATCCTTATAGGACTGAGACAAGCCAAAACGAGTATGTACCCATGAACACGACCATTTACGAAGTGGAATGCTTAGCCTATTCTTAATGTTCTTTTGTTTGAATTCAAATTAACGCTTCTAAGGTCATTTTAAGGCAAATTGAGCTTGGAAAGATGATGAAAGGAAGACAAAAGCGGACATCATTACAAAAGTCTAAACAAAACGTCAATTAGGGCTTTCATGACTATGAGGGAAAACTAAATCTGGGAGTGGAAAGGGGTATTTGATGAAGAGCCATGCCTTGTATCGAGGATATTCAAGAATATACGATGATGCGATTGTGGGTTAGTTTTTAACTTGCGCAAAGACACACATGCGACATTGTCGGGTCTTTGCGTCAAAGCAAACATGACAAAATAAGAATAAAAGAAAAAAACAAAAAGCAAAAAAAAAACAAACAAATGAATTACAGTTTCATCATCCGTATTCAATTTCAACAGGAGATTGATTTCAAAAAGGGTGGTTAAAACTCCAGCTGAAGAAAGTTAAATAACAGTTTTGATTTATTTTTGTCATGTTTCGATTTTATGCACTTTCGTAGTCTTAGAAGGTATTCATATGAGACCAGGAGCTCAGACCGACGTGAGCTCGTATGGGTCTCACTACACTTCTTTTTTTGCGTTTACATGAGACTGGCGAGACAATGAACTCAGCTGACCCGCCTGACTTCAGTCTCTGTTGCTGGACCGAGACGACAAACTCTCGTACCGATCTGAGTTCGTACCGTTCTCGTGTAAACGACAACAAATGTCTGACCGGGTCCAGAAATTTCAAGCCTGCATGCTTTTGGGTCAGCGATATATCTTTTGGAAAAAAACATATAATTTCGTCCCGGTTTCATGTAAAAGATAACAATGGTAGCTACGATTATTTCATTAAATTGCTTTGCCTTGCTGGATAACGACGATTATAGAAAAATTTATTTAAGCAAATCGTTTCGCCTCATAAGTTGCGGTACTTTTCATGTTAAGTTCTTTTGAATTACTTTTGGCAGGGCGCGTGCGCAGACTTTGTAATCTGCGACTCCAGTGCTTACCATATGAGAGAAAAAAATGACTTGCCTTGAATATATAAGCCATCGAATTCTTACGTTAAATTGACAAGGGCGGTCTGGAGCTGTGAGTAGGCGTGGGATTTGTCTCATATGGTTTAGGGGCCGACATATCTCTCCCTCAATGCCGTACCGGGAGGCAAGGTCGGTAGCAGAAAGCAGCGAAGGGCCAACTGCGTCCAAAAGCGATCGCACGGGCCGAAATCCCGGGATGACTCGTTTGGTACGACGCTCCAGCGCCGGATGTCTGGAGGTACTGCGTTTTTCTCTCTTGTTCAAACATTCCGTCAGCGCATGCGCAAATGTTCTGTGGCTCTCCGATACTTAGCCTACCAAAAAAATTAACATGCTGGTCTTTTACCAGCAATTGACATTTCAGTTCACGATTCTACAGGCATAAACGTAACGTAAGAACCGTGCGTGTCTGTTCTTCTCGAGACAGAAGTGAGAGATGGTCTCATGCAGACTAGGACGCCTAAAATGCTCTGTTGTAAACATGGCGGTTCACGAGTGAAGTTGTCTCTCTGGCCTTTCTGTGGACGAATTCCAGGACCTACCGATACAATTTGGGCAAGTTCTGAAAGCTAAACACCTCACTCGATGCGGCATTTTGCTGGTAGGACTGGGTGGCCTGACACTTATGAAAAAAAATATATAATTTATATAAAATGAGAATCGGGAGTCTTCCCTTGTCATGGAATGGCAGAATTACCCAGAATTCTTTTTGGGCATGAGTGAGGCAACAACTTAAGAAGCACGAGACTGGCCCTCATCGAATGGCTGAAGCGCGGCCAGAGGAAAAGATTTATAGCCAGATACTCAGGAGTAGGCCTGGAGTGTGCTTTTAACGTAGAGTTTGGATTTCTGAACAAGTTTTTATCATAGAAGATTTGCAAGAAAGTTGTGCTTTCATTTCGCGGTAATCCTCGCGTCAAAGAAACGGTATAATGTAAATAAGAGAATAACCAGATTTATATTTGCAGATCGCCTGTCCTCTTACTTCTAAAGTCAAACTCTACATCTCTGTGCAATAAGCGCATTCAAAATTTCCTCATATTACTTTATAAAAGTATGGAGTTTTTTTCTGGAAAAAAACAAGGGTTTTTCTGCTTACATGAAAATTACGTTTTCTCTCCCGTCCTCTTCTTATGCATGATCTTCGCGGAAAGTACATTTTGTCCCTCAATAAACCTAGAACAACCAGTTATGGTCTTAGTTCTCTCTTTTTACGTATCAACTAAGTTGCGGAATGCGATACCTGATTTTATCCGTACCTATGAGTTTACTGGTTTAAAAAGAGAATCCAGGGCCGCATCTTGTACAGCGGCTTTTCTTTTTAATGAATTTATCTTTAAATATTATGTATTTAGTATGAATCTGTATATGCTATGTATTTTAGCTGCGAATGTAATGTCTCGAAGACATTAGTAACATGTATGTATGTTACTTTTGGCAGGGCGCGTGCGCAGACTTTGTAATCTGCGACTCCAGTGCTTACCATATGAGAGAAAAAAATGACTTGCCTTGAATATATAAGCCATCGAATTCTTACGTTAAATTGACAAGGGCGGTCTGGAGCTGTGAGTAGGCGGCGGCCTCTCTTGGAGAGCACTGTAGCATTAAGCTACATCTGTTATGCAGTCCATTCAATGCGCCACAATACACACCTTCCCCGCCCTTGACAGATTTCAGAGATAGCTCATGCTGTGTGGTGTTATACGTCTTCTCCACGTTGCCCATTGTGGGTACACCAAGAGTATAACTCTTCAACCCTTTTGCCTTAATCCTGTCTGCTTCTTGATGAGTGACGTAAGTGGTGTCAGAACCACTGTCAAAAAAACACGGTTACTTCCTTATTTATTCCACAAACTTCAGCTTGCTGGATCGGATACAGGCCTAGGGCAAGAGAATTTCTATGCGACAAATTACTTGCTCCCTCCACGTGGTTGTCTGATTTTTTGTCCTCCGATACACACGACTTGGACACTTGCTCCGTTTGTGGTATCCAAAGCATTTGAAGCACGCATTAACCTGCTTCAAAAGTTCATACTTTCCTTGCTTTCCCTTAGTGCACAGCTTCTGAAATTCCTTACATTCCTCTGCCGAATGTTTCACATTGTCCATTCTGTGAGCAGGGCATGCACATTTATATTATTTGTGTCTCACGAGTGTGGAGATGTTGATGCCCTCGCTCTGATCGGTACGCCCCCTTACAACGCCCTGTTTCTGTAACGTTCTCCTCCAGCCTCTCAACTTGCTGCTTCTCTTCTAATCGTATCATTGCTTCCCGCTCCTTGTCTAAGAACTTCATAAATTCACCAAAAGGGTGAATCTTGTCAGCTGGTGGCAATTCATGATATTTTCTAATCCATTCAATCTTGGAATGTCCGGGCAACAGATCACTGACACGAACAACATCACACATTGTCAGAGCAAGGATGGAACAGTCGGTTAGTGCGCGGCCTTGGTGCAAGAGGTCCTGAGTTCGATTCCCGGATCTCGCATCCTTGTTTCGAGGTCTTTCCTTTCCGTGTAGCTAAGTAGGTTTAAATACCCGTAAAACGGAGCACTGATGGAGAGGGGAGAGTAAAATGAGAGCACCGTCGATCTCAGGTTTGTCAGTTGAATTACTGTTACGAGTTATCGACGTTAAGTATGGTTACAAGTAATGATTACGTTTTTGCAAACGTTGACTGTCTAGCACTTATATTTTAACAGAATTAACTGATTAGAGTGTAATGCGAAGTGCTAAGTATCTACCCTATATGAACCATGTGAGCGTTAGCCCTACCGATGGAAATGGGCCCACACAAGGACAGAGAAAAACTCTGACCAGGGTGGAAATTGAACCCACGACCTTCGGGTTAGATCGCCGCTGCTCTACCGACTGAGCTACAAGGTCAGACGGGAGCAGGCCAGACGGGAGCAGCACTTTACTTTTTACTTTGGTGTCTGCACGGCTTAGGTACTCAAGCTGTGCATAAGTACTCTCAACTTCATCAACGAGATGCACATATCCTTTGTAATCCCCGTCCTTGTCCGGTTTCAATTTGGACAGAGAGAGCTGATTGGACAATAGCGCTTGTGTTTCCATAACAGGCTTCCAGCTTCTTCCACACAATCCCATATGCTTCTGGTTTGCTTACGTACACACTGACTTGATTCTTTCTTTTGCCTCTCCTCGCACGCATCCTTTTAATTTACTTGCCAGAGCTGCTTGATTGGTGTATGTATTTCCTACCAATTGTCTCAACACTGTCCGAAATTCTGGCCAGTCTTTCCTCAGACCAGAAAAAATTAGGAGAGCAATCTTCTTCAATCTCATGTTTGCGTTGGTAGAGGCTGTTGTTCCAACAGAGAGGTTACGTCTAAGGCTGATACCTGGATTACATGCTGGACGGCTTGGGGTTGCAAAATAACTAGGACTTGTAGCTATCTGGGTGGCTTCAGTTAAGTGAGGGCCGGACACATGACTCTGCTGGTATGTTGGACCCATGGGGGGCTCAACATCAGCGGTAGATGTTCCAATTGTCATACCCCTCAAAAACTCTGTGTGAAAACCTGAAACGCTTATCTGACGTAACAAAAGCTTTAGGGGTCTTTAGGGATTTCGAATCTGATTAGGTATTGTTTCACGATTTTTGTGCTATTTTTTTACGTCATGTGTGTCTTCTACACGAAGTAAAAGCCAATTTTTGGCACGATGCTAGCAAAATTATCGACTTTTTACGTGCCTTAAGCTGGGAGGCGAGCGACCTTTGGAATTGGGAGAAATTCGCCTAAATTCTGGAGGCACTCAGCGGTCTTGGAAGTTGCACGCCTTGTCTATTTATATTGTACGTGGCGACGCATGGGATATGAAGAGGAAATTGAAGCGTCCCAAAAACCCATCAAATCACTCAGGACTACGCAGAAAATAGTATATGATTGAACTTTATTTACGTGGCTGTCCATGAAATGAATTTTCGAAAAGAAACATCGCGATTTGAAGTTTTTATGGACCATTTTCCTCGATCAGTTGAATCGGCCGTTACCTGTCTCAAAATAACGTGACGTCACGCGCTCTCGCATCCTTGGGGTTGTCTGCCTGTGATATGAATAGACTAGACCCTCCATGAGCGTACACCGGGTTGCCTGAGATACGTGTTATTCAAAAACAGAAGGGACTGTGTTGGGTGGTATTGAACTGCAGAGTTCCAGGCAAGTTTTTCAAGTCATGGGTCATTTACACCATTTAAGGGGTCACCCAGAAGCCGTGCCAACAGAGTCCCTTTGGCTCACAGGTTCATAAGACGAAACAGATCTTTTCTGAGGTTAAAAATCTGGCTACGAGCCTAATAATAATTTATCAGAAAGAAAAAAATCCTGTCATCTTTAGAAAAAATAGGCACGCAGTGCGTACGGGTGGTAGTGCAGTAACACAGCGCCTTATTCAATATTGTCAACTGTCTTCCAGGAGATTCAAGTTGTCTTTACGTAATATGTAGCTCTAAGAGAGGTTTTGCACGGCAGCCATGTTGTATGGAAGAAACAAAAATGTTTTGCATAAGAAAGAACATTTGGTCCCATAGGAAAAAGAATCTTTTGTTCCTGCCATGAAACATGGCTGCCGTGCAAAACCTCTATACTACACGATATTGTTTTGGTAATGCATATCATTGTACTGCCATGGTAGAAGTCTTAGGTAAATAGCCCCCTGAGAAGACATGTGGTTACTAGTAAAGTGCTAAACCCAGAAAGATTGAAGAAAATAAAAGGGAATCGACAAAAATTGGCTTCTAGGCTGACATGCTGATCATTTTCAAGTTCCCTCGCAACTTCTTTATACCACAAGTTTAAGCGTGCACTCTGAGCGTCCCACAGATTTGTAATACAAAAGTTCACTGAAGTTAAACGCAGTCCGGCGGGGTTAGTATCTGCATGGGTGACTTAAAAAATATACCACTTTGTAACAGAAGCATAAGACCGGAAATTCTATTTTAACACTCAAACATGCGAACTAAGTAAGGTACAGATTTTGTTAGCTTGTTTTATGCAACACAAATATTGATGCAAAAGTAAATAAATATTGATACACAGTTTTTAGGAAGAGCAGAAAGAAGTTTTCAGGACAGTCGATCGCGGATAAAATATTTTGCCGTCAGCAACAAAATTTACGACATGAAAACAACATTAATTATGAACCGCGAATATAAAAAGTTAGCATCAGCGAAAAGCATTTTGGGAGATTTTTGCTGAGCTGAATTTTGTTATTGTACTTTTGGCGGCACAAGTAAATCGCAAAATTGAAAATGACATCGAATTCAGGGGGCGCATTGATAAAGTTACCGCGGCGTGTTTACTCATGAAACAGTGTTATAAAGTTTGACAAGAACATTACTCGTCGCTTTAAAGATTCCAGATATTTATTTTCACCGCCTGTCTCGATCATCCAATTGACGTTCCATTCTTGAGCTCCATAACGGTATATTTTCTTTAAAGATCCACTAAAATGCCATTCGCGTTACAATGACTTTCGACGCCATTGGAATTTAATTAAATGGTCTCCTGTGTGCACCAGAGAAATCTACGCATTACCCTAGTCCCCTCAAACCTAACAAAATACGCAGAGACTACTCTATGCACAAAGAAACCACTAAGCAGAGTAGTGATAGACAAGACTTTTCATGACACGGAAAAAAATAAAAAATCAAAAAACAAACAAATATTACCCATTTTCCGACTGGGATTGCCATACTGGCAACGCAGTAACAAGGCGTGCAACTTCCACGACCGCTCACGGCCGAGTGCCTCCAGAATTTAACCGAATTTCTCCCACTTCCAAAGGTCGCTCGCCTCCCAACCATGGGAACGTGGAAAGTCGATAATTTTACTGGCATCGTGCCAAAAATCATCAAATTTACACGGCTCTGTAATCTCAAAATCCTGCTCCATCTTCAAGCTTCGCTCATGTTTTTGTTATTGTCAGATGATGTGGACACATTTCATGCATCGTTTGAATTTGATCAAATCAAATTAACCAATCAAAAAGCGCAAATTTATAATTTTGTCCCTGTTGGGGAAAATCTGCGCTCTTTGATTGGTTAATTTGCTTTAATCAAATTCCAATCGCTTAATATTCGCTTGCTTTATATATTTTAACAAATCGTTTTTGATCAATAATAATAATAATAATAATAATAATAATAATAATAATAATAATAATAATAATAATAATAATAATAATAGTAATAGTAATAATAATAATAATAATAATAATAATAATAATAATAAAAATATATAATCTAGACCTGGCTTGATCTTGTAGCAATTTCTTTGTCTCCTTAAAAAATAAAATTGGGTCCATGCGGTTTCTTAAGGAAAGGGAAAGGTTATTGAATAAATTAGCAGCTTCATCTTGAAACATATTATAGCGATCATTGATCTTTGAAGCTGTATACTGGAGCGTCATTTTCAATTATTTTCGCAAGTCTCTAGTCTTAAATTATTTGGCCAATCAGAGCTGTATAAACTCTTGTGTGTACTTTTAAGAATTTGCCATTCGCGTTGTTCAGTCACCGGTAACCAATTCAATTTCAGGATATCAAGCGTTGTTGCATATTTACCATTGACAAAGCTTGCAGCTGCCTTTTGCTGTGAATCATTCCACTAACGAGTGATGAAGAATGTCATTATAATGTAATTTCAATAGAACAAGTGCTTGGGCAAGGTTTTTCCTAATATGGAAAGGCAAAATATTTTTAACTTTGCGAAGCATTGCTAGTGCAGCGTAACAAGAGGTATAAATGTACTTAACGTTGCTTCCCATTTCAGATGTTGATTAATATACGTTCCCAAGCGTTTAGCACTTGGAACACTCTCACTATTCTCGTTGTTGACTGTGATCTTCTTATTTAAGTCTTCTAGGGCACTGGCAGATGACAAATGTTTTGTAGACAGGACCATCATTTTGGTTGTTTATGGATTAATTACTAAATTTGCATTGCCAGGCCACTTCTCAGGTTTATAACTTTCGAGGTTTGATAGTTGGCAGTGCACTTATAATGTTGCACCATCCGCGTATTGGTGACATTGAATGTTAACGTGGGCGTGGAGATCTGCAACATAGAGGTTGAATATTAAAGGTCCCATAGAGCAAGTTTCAATCGACCGTCGTAAAACCAAAACTAAAGTAATTACTTTGGCCAATCGAAAAGGACGGAGACAATGCAGTAAACCAATCAAAAGTATAAGTAATTACACGTAGCCGACACAAAGCGTGGGAAAATGTGCACGCACGAGCCACAATTGGTTTTCGTTTCACTTCTGATTGGTTGTAAAAATGGCGCGAGAACTTTGAACCAATCACTGATTTAAGTAAATGCAAAACCAAAGCAATTCGCTAATTACTTTCGACTCTAAATTGAAAACCGCTGTAATCATGGTAGGCAACGCCTTTGATTACGATAAGTAAAAACAGCTAGCGAAACAGATATTGAAGAGAAGTACAAGGACCAACACATAGAGTCATTCTAGTGGTTGTAGTCCCTACACCGTTTGGAGAGATTCGGTTGTGTTGACGTGCGTAGGGCAAATGAGACCATTGTGAGAGAAATGCATCCGATCCCCACGGTACCGGTTGAAGAGGTTCTCCGGCCAAAACATGAACCAAAGTAATCTTCTAAATTAGAGCTTAAATGGGTACACCACCAGTCGGAACTCAGGGAAAATTTATGCGGTATTACAGCATTCATGACACATGCGGGCCCCATATCGTTATAAGAGATTGGTATAACATCCGCCCCTAAGATCTATCCACATTCTGTAAAACAACAAAGCCTTCAAGGCTGTGAAGGCGTGCATAACTTTTTAGATGACATTCATTCTTCGCGCAAGGAATGACCAGCAAGACAACAAGAGGGCTTGAAAAGTTAGTAGAAAGATTGCACTCCCAGAGTGCAGAGAGGTTTGAACCCGGATAAGTGCAGGATCAAGATGCCCAACTAGAGTTCATCCTTTTGTCAGCTCATGGCATTGGACAAACAGGCAAAGCTTAAGCAGTAGTCAATACCAGAGAACCCGACTCTGTAGAAGAACGAAGGAGTCAGTGGATAAATCGTCCTCATCATTTACATTGCCTTGCTTTGGACGACCCAAGTGAAAGTGGGAATTCTCTAATTGTGATTTAATGTTTTTTTTTTTTTGACTATGGTATCTTAAAGATATTTTGTGCCGATACTTAATGATGCTCCACATACTAATATATACATTTTTAAAACATTTATTATTATTTACTTATTTATTTCTTGCACCGCACATTTACCTGATTGTTCATAGAAACACACACATTTACGGTAACTTAAAATTAGTTAACATAATTTCTGAACTGGAAGCAAAGATTGTTCATTTGGCCTTTTTCATGACCATATAAGCACTGATGAAATCCAACCCATGATCCCCAGGGCGCTTGGCGACGTCGTTTTCGTACCGTTTGAAAAGCTCATCGACAATCTTCTCCTTTTCTTCGTTTGACCTTGAATCAGAAAGGCCTGGAAAAAAAAAAGACAAAAAAGAGAGACAACATACGGGAGTTATAAGGAGAGAGCTTTAGAGGAGCAAATGTCTCAAACCCAGATCATTCGCCTCTTGTTACTGCTGTTACAAGACAAACAGCTACAAAACATTTCCAAGTTCTGTTTTAGTACTACATTTGCAATATCTACCATAATTGCCTAAATGGAAATGTTTTGAAACGGTTGCTTATAAAATACAATACACGTTTAATTGACTGCTCCCCATAGGAGCTTTTCAGGGCCAATGAAACAACGAACGACGGAACAGAACAACAACAACAACAGCTGTTAAGAATCCCGACTGGCCGGAGTAAAAACTGTCCAGCATATGAATTGGTATAAACAGTATGATAACTGAAATTTATCCCTCTCAGAGCGTGCTCTCGTCCTTTACAGAACCGCCTATTATTTTGGTTATTTTACGTCGTTTTTAGGTAGATAACAAAAGAATGCACCAAAATGTAAAGGTTGGAAGACACGAGGGGTCATGTTTGCAGCAACCGAAAAAAAAAAATTGTGTAGTGCACACTGAGGCGACACGTAGCAGGGACAAAATCACAACATGTGCACACACATGAAAATGTTGTGGGTACGTGTTTCAGGGATATGTCGCAGCGACATGTCCCCTTTTGTGAACTGGTACTTTTATAATTGTGTGAAACCAATGTGGGGGTGATTTTGCCCCCGCGACCTGTCCCATGAAGTTCAACAAGTTGAACTCCATGGGACACGTCGCTGCAACATATTGCTGCAACACATCTCTGAGACATGTACCCGCAACATTTTCATGTGTGTGCAAATGCTGTGATTTTGCCCCCGCTACATGTCCCGGCTACACGACCCTAATGCATGTCACCTCAGTGTGTACTACACACCTTTTTGTCGCTGGAACATGACCCCTCGTGTCTGCCCACCTTAAATCGCTCGTGCAGAGCGCGGAAATTATTGTTTATTCCTGATGACAATTGATTTGTCCTGTTCTCGTTCTCGTGGCTTGAGAGCCACCTTCCTGGTTTCGTAGCATTGGAAACCAAATGATCAAAATGTTAGCTGTGCCCTACCTTCCATAAAAGTGGCATTACTCCAACGTCTTATATTTGGGACATAAGACTGTGCATACTCCTTCGGATCACCACCTTCCCTCAGCCATTTCGCCTTGAGAGGGCATGGAATCATTTTGATTTCCATGGAAACCAGTGACAGACCAGCCTTTCGAACAGGTGAATCCACGCAATCAAATGGCTTTTTGAATTCCTCCGAGGTGCGAATGCGAAATGAAAAAAAGGTATTGTCGTATTCTTCCTACAAAAGTTAGAAAAAAAAAAATGACAAGGCTTGTAAAGCTAAAACAAAATTAAGAAAAGATTGCAAGGTGGAGCCCGTGACTAAGAGCGAACAAGAGCCTTACATTTTTGTCACGGCGTTTTCACAGACCCATTTATTTTTAGATTGAATTCCACGCGAATGAGACTCCCACAGGAGCCCGATGAACAATCACAAGAAACTAACTTGACGTCATAGCGTCACCGAACCGGAAATGCCTTTGTTTCTCGGGGAAAGGTAGTCTAAAAATAGATTGGTCTGTAATAATGCCGTTACAGAGGCTTAGTATGGGAGTTGTTTGCTGCGTTGTTATAGGCTGACGGGTATGTCATTCCTGTATGTTTGAAACATGGACCTCGCGGCACCGTTTTCCCTTCATTTCGTTTTCATTGCGGTTCAAGAAATATTGCTTTTGATGTAATATCGACAACAGCGCATGCCGTACACGTTCCAGTCGTGTTCACACGGTGTTGGCACGAGTTTATGAACCAGAATATAATCATTGGTATGGTACATGGGAGAGTTCGTGCTGGTGAGTCTGGTTTTGGTTAGACATCGCATGTAAACGACCTGGAACCACAAAAGGGAGCCGGGTTGAACTCGCCGCCCCGTTTGTCTGTGTAGACTTCCTTGAAGGGAGAAAACACGTGTTCAATGCGCGTTATTTTCATTCGAACCAACTTTAAAGTAAAAAATCTACAAGAACCCACGCCAATTATGGTGTGAGGCCGGTTACCTGAGTGATTAAGCCTTCAGCCACTAAGCCTTTCCAGAGATCCCTCAACAGAGCAAAGCATGAAACTGGGGTTGTCTTCGTTACTCCTACCAATTGGCCTTCCTCGTCTATGGCTATCTCAATATGTACCCTTGTGCTCCCTTAAATTAAAACACACATTCACACAAGTTAC
>JALIRR010001336.1:2500-7500 GCA_023091755.1 Montipora sp. Colony 1 RG-2022 | reverse complement strand
GGTATAATGGCTGATACCCGAGATCCAGTGAACAACTGAAAAAGCTAGAATTGCATTATCCGAGGTTGAGAATTTAATAATCAGAATTAGCCAAACGGCCTAGATTTAGCATCGAATACTACCTAAATGTAGTCTAACAATAATTCCACAGAAGATGTCAAGGAAATGCATAGCCCAAGAACAAACAAAATCTTGAGCAACTGAGGGTTTGGCTATTTCCCTTTAATTTCCGTTTTTCCCACAGTACCACTAAAATCACTTAAGTGATAGTTATTAAGAAATCCTGGGAAAAGGAGAATATTGAACCTCGCCAAGCGATGTACACTTGCCGTGCAAACGTAGGAACAAGGACTTGAAATCATTGACAGGTTGATCCTCATAAACCACTTGAATTGGTAGACTGTCTCCATGAATCTTTCTTAGCTCTTCAACGCATGCGTACATGAGTGGCATAGACGTTCCACCGTCTGCGCAGCCGTAGTCAACAATGGTGAACACAGATCCAGGCTCCACGGTGGTCGATCTAATGGCGTCCAACATGAGAGGCGCGGATATCATAATCGTATTTGAGCAAATTTCAGCATTGTTTGAGTAGTAACCAGATCCATCTTTGCCATATGGGATATGACTGTGAGGGGACTGAAATGGTTACAAGAAAAAGACGATGTTATCTCTCACACGGGAAATCCTTGGCTTTACACCCAAAACACAATCAAGATTTCTGGAGGTATATTAATCAACTCAGAAAAAGCGATGCTGTCGAAGAGGAAACCTCTGTTTCGTCAGAAGATTAGATATGTCATTATCAGAAATTATTATATGATAGCCAGGAACCGCACACCACTTCGGACTTTTCAAATGAAGATATTGACTTGGACAACGAAAATTCAGCGAATAACGACATTTTAGGACAAGCTATTACGACCAACGAAATCCATGAACAAATATCAAAACTCAAGTTGAAGGGAGCTTCGGGTATGGATTATATCCTTAATGAAATGATTAAACACGGACGCTATTATCTAATGCCTTCATTAGAAAAACTGTTCAATGATATACTAGACAGTGGAACATTTCCAACCCATTGGAACATAGCTGTTATAAAACTGATATATAAAAGAAAGGGTGGTAAGCGATCTCCAGCAAATTATAGAGGAATCACATTGACGAGCTGTTTAGGAAAACTATTTACATCAATCTTACATTCCAGGCTGAACAAGTTTATCGAACATAACATCCTCAATCCAAAACAGTTTGGATTTCGCCCAAATTCCCGAACAACAGATAGTTTATTTATCCTACAGCAACTCATTAATAAGCATACAAAATTAACAACATAAGAAACTTTATGTTGGCTTCATCGATTATGAAAATGCGTTTGATAGCGTGTTGGAGTCCGGGCTGATATATAAACTCTACCAGTATGGAGTTAAAGGCAAATTCTTTAAAGTCATTAAATCCATGTACTCGTCGATTAAAAGTTGCGTCACAACTGATGAAAGCTCTATCACAGAAATGTTCTCATGCAACAAAGGAATAAGGCAAGGTGATGGCTTAAGTCCAGTTTTATTTTCATTATTTATGAATGACTTACCGCAATACTTTAGGGACAACCATTGTCCAGGAGTAATGATTGGAAGCCATTCTCTAAATTGCCTCATGTATGCTGATGATTTGTTAGTTTTAAGTCCCTCTCCAGAAGGACTACAGAAATCGATTAATGTTATTAAAAAGCACGCAGAGGAATGGAAGCTCAAGGTGAATACCAACAAATCAAAAATCATCATCTTTAGTCGAAACGGTCAAACCAAAAACAATGAAAATCTCCAGTATGGTTTAGAAACATTACCTATCGTCGACAAACAGACATATTTGGGGATAGAAATGACCTCATCTGGTCGCTATACCTACGCAAGAGACATCCTCAACAAAACAGCTTATAAAGTTCTTGCGACAGTGAAACGATTGTTCTCCAATTCGGATACGACTACACAATTACAATTAAGAATAAGCTTTTTGATGCTCTTATCAAACCTATACTACTATATGGATGCGAAATATGGAGACTGGAGCTATTATCATATAAGATCCATTTTGACAAAAGCACTATTGAACAAGTCCATATCAAGTTCTGTAAACAAACACTAAATACCCCATGGTACACAGAGAACATTGCCTGTAGGGCAGAACCTGGACGGTACCCTTTAAGTATCGACGTAAAAGCTTCAATATTTAGTTATTCGCTTAGATTACAGCATAAAACAGCCAATCCTCTATTAAAGGAAGCATTTCATCACGCAAAAAGTCACAGCCAATTTTTTGATGTATTAAATAGTGACGAAACTATACGAATGCACTCTACAAGCAATACATCAAGCCAACTACAAATCAAGAATGCTCGTTCCTCCATAAAAAAAACAGCTTAAAAAGGACTACATTCGAAATTGGCTGAAGGCTCGCAACAACACTTCCGAAGGCTGTAGAGAGAAATTTACACACAAAGAAGTCAAATTCGATTATCAATTGGAAGACTATCTCAAAACTATCAGAAACCCAGCACATAGAATAAGTATGACAAAATTGCGTCTGGGGGTTCATAGCTTGCGAATACAGACTGGGAAATACGAAAATAGAGGTGCACCAATCCCAGTAGATAGAAGAACGTGTCAAGTCTGCAATAGAGGCTATATAGAAGACGAGCGGCACTTCTTGATGTATTGCCCAGGGTACGATAACATTAGAAATGAGCTCCATTCTCTCCTTTCAACACACGATGTTTTCAAAAGCCTTAATGATGAGGATAAGATACGGTATTTACTTATCCTAGAAACGAAACCACCTCAAAGATAGTAGGTAAATACACATATTTAATGTTTCAGAAGAGAAAAGACATCCTAAATGCAAAATAATTAAAAATAATTTTATACCAATTGTATTACAAGTAATTGTATGATCTTTAAGTTAATTAGTCATTCTAGTAGATATTATCACCTTTATTGTAACGAGACCGATACCTCCCTTTGGAGAGTAAGGCGCAGTATAGATTTACTGTTACTGTTACTCACTCACTCACTCACTCACTCGCTATCTCACGCACTGACCATTTTTCATTGCAAAAAAATAAACCATTTCTTTTGAGCATTTGTGCTGCATAATCTTATTATTTTATTCTCACCCCTTTGCGATAAAAAGCCATCAAATATGTATGTTGCAATAACTTTATGTACTTACATACGCTTCTTTATCTGCTGCCATTTTCTATCTTCGGTATTTACCTCCTTGTCGAAATTGTCTGTAATATAAAGAAAAAACAGTAGTTAATGTCGATAGATAGCAAGAGAAACAGGTATGGAAAGGGGAGTGACTTGGATAACACTACTATTATCTCTTTATTTTCAGATGTCCACGTGTAATCCTCACTTTCGTGATATCTTACATGATGTATTGTTTACTAGTTTTAGAAAATTTATAGATCGAGTTGATAAGCGGCAGTTGCACAAAAATACGAAGTCTTTCCATTTTTATTTCCTCAGTGTTTGAGTATAATTAAACTGTTAAAATTGTCAGCTGTGTGTTGTGGAGTCTCTCGAGATTTTCGACAGGTTATGGGCCCAGACGAACAAGCGCGAAGAAGAGAAATTACGTCGTCGCATTGCCACTTTGAACTCTCAGTAACCTGACCTCTGAACGTTTATAGTATCACAAGAAATTTGCATTGGAAATATGACAAGTGAATTGAGAACCGTTACGATAGTTCCACTGAATGGGAAAGAAAACTATCCTAAAATGCAAAGTGCAGTGCAGAATGGTAATGATGAGAGACGAACTCAGGGATATCCTGAGTGGAAAAGAGGATGCCCCCCTATGAGGAAGAAGCTGCGAAATATTGAAAGTTCATGGCTAGAAGAGATCGCGCTCTGGTTACTGAAGTGTTGTCAATAGATCCATCATTATGTTGTTTGATTAGAGACCCAGACGATCCCTTCCCTGCATGGGAGAAACTTTCTGATCAGTTTCAGAAGAAACCATGGGCCAACAAGCTATTGTAGCCTTGCGTCGTAAACTATACTCGTTGGGGTTAAAGAAAGGGAACTCGGTACAAAGGCATCTAAGGGCAATGATCGAGATTTTTGATGCCCTAGGTTTACGGTTACATCAGATGGATGTGACCACTACATTCTTAAATGGAAATCGACGGGAGAAGGTGTACTGTATATGAAAACGACGGACGGGTTTGAGGTTAACGGCAAAGAAGAGTTAGTGTGCAAACTGAATCGAAGTATCTGTAGCCTCAAGCAGTCCCCAAGATGCTGGAATACTGTGCTGGACAACAAGCTGAAGAAGATGGGATTATCCTTGTGCATGTTGACGATTTACTACCAGTCTGTAAGATTGAGAAGCGAATGGCAGAAATCAAGGAAGAACTTGCCAAACAGTTTGTAATGAAGGATGTGGGCGAGGCTCATCATTTCTTGGGTGTCAAAATCATTCAAAACTTGAATGATGGAGAAGTGTGGATAGGCTACCCAGCATTCACGAGAAGTGTTCTGAAGAGGTTTGGTGTGGAGACCTCCACACCAGTCACAATGCCAGTCGACTTGGGTTCGAAATTAGTCAAAGCTGTAGACGACAGGGAGGAGCTGAAATCAAGCCTGCAATTTTATCAACTAGAACAAGGCCAGAGATTACTTACGCTGTGACTGATGTTGCGAGATTCTGCTCAGAGCCCACAAATCAGCACTGGACAGCAGTTAAACAGATCATGCGATATCTCAATGGAGGGCTGCTCTACAGCAGAGAAGAGATGAAAGGCTGCGTGGGTTACTCCGATGCAGACTGGGCTGAATGATCGCAAGTCTACCTCTGGTTACGTTTTTTAGACGGGAGGAGCAGCAGTCAGTTGAAGAGGTAAGAAACAGTCAAGTTTCGCTCTGTCAACCGCTTAAAATGAATACATGGCATTGGCAAGCGCATCTCAAGAAGCAGTTTGGATGAGACAA
>JALIRR010001335.1:75000-76685 GCA_023091755.1 Montipora sp. Colony 1 RG-2022 | reverse complement strand
TTTTGGAAATAGCAGCTACTTTATTATTCATCTGCGTCACAAGTTTTCACTGATTTTGGGGCTCATTTTGTTGAAACTCAAGCACGCTTCTAACAGGCCTGTGAACCCTTCCTGCTTACAGAGCAATACTAAAAAACTTCTCCCATATCACATTTCAACCTTGACTTTTCCCGAACGGTCGATCGAGAATAAAATATTTACGACATCAAAACAACATTAATTTTGAACCGTGAATATAGAATATAAAAAGTTACGATCAGCGACAAACATTTTGGGAGATTTTTGCTACGTTCAAGTGAATTGCAAAATCGAAAGTGACATGGCCGGAATTCAGCGGGCGCCGTGATTAAGTTACCGCGGCATGTTTACTCGCCAAACAGTGAAGCATCTGTGTCAAATGATGGCAAGATACCGGGTTTTTGTAAGTTTCTTTTTCAGTCAAGTGTTATAAAGTTTGACAATGAAATGAGCGAAGTCAAAACAAAGATCACAATCGCCCAACTCTTATTTATGCAAAGTCAAAATTTACTCTCCAAGACGCGTACGACGTTATTTATCACCAGGTAATTCCATCATTTTGGAAATAGCAGCTACTTTATTATTCATCTGCGTCACAAGTTTTCACTGATTTTGGGGCTCATTTTGTTGAAACTCAAGCACGCTTCTAACAGGCCTGTGAACCCTTCCTGCTTACAGAGCAATACTAAAAAACTTCTCCCATATCACATTTCAACCTTAAGCTCGAAAATTCAATACACAACATGATATTATAATTCACAAAGGCAGAAAATACCACAGAATCCTTTTCCAGCGAAAACATTATTGAAACTAACAACATATTTGCTCTTAGAGACGAAAACCTCTTCCTATTTCATTGCGTGCGTGAAGACAAGAAACTCAATCGCGTCAAATTACCATGTACTTCAGGTAAATAGAGCTCACTTTGATTTCGTCTCGACGGGCGATAGATTGTTGTCGAAGTCCAGTACTCGTCGCTTTTGAGCTTTCTGCCTAGTTTATCCAACTGACTTTCCATTATTGAGCTCCATAAGGGTATATTTTGTTTAAGGATCCACTAAAACGCCATTCGCGTTACATGACTTTCGACGCCATTGCAGGCTAAGTTAATGATTCTCCTGTGTCCACCAGAGAAATCTACGCAGTTCCACTACCCTCTCGATCCTAAGAACATACTCATAGAAGGCTCTATGCACATAGGCAACCCAGTAATAAACACTACTTTATTTAAGTGTCAATGGATTTAGCACTACAGAACTAATTGGGGAAACCAATGAAACTAACTCAAATCAAATATGTTTTTTGTGGATGTGGTAAAACCGGAATACCCAGAGAAAAACCTTTCGCAATATAGAAGAGAACCAACAAACTCAACCCACACATGACGCTGAGTTTGGGAATTGAATCCAGACCACATTGGTGGGAGGCGAGTGCTCTTACCACTGCACAACCCCTGCTCCCTGACTGACTGGATCAAATCTGTATATTTGCACCCAGTAGTTAATTTACTCTGTAACTGTTGAACTTCAAAGTTAAATTTCAGTTAAAATGAATCCAACCTAAATAGTTATTGTTTGATTCCCGATATCACTTTTTTTGCACAGCTTCTTGCATTGGTCGTTGATATCCTTAAGGGTAACTGCCTTAATTGCATCTCCAAAAACCAT
>JALIRR010001335.1:60000-70000 GCA_023091755.1 Montipora sp. Colony 1 RG-2022 | reverse complement strand
GAGACCTTAACAAACAACATGGGACTCGGCAGAGTAATATAATATGGTGGGTGGTAGGATTTTGACTACTTTAACCTTTTCCTAAATAATAGCTATCTCATGAGCAAACAAAGATATGGTGATGTATGATTTGCGGTCAAGGAGCAGTGAAAGTTGGCCCATCTTTGATGCTAATGGTCAAGTTTACAATGATGTTTCAATGGGAATGTGATACACAAGAAGCCCTGTCGACACGAGAGAGTGATATAGAGAAGAAATATATATGTATATATCAACTGCCGATTTTAAAGAGAAAAGGTACCTGTTACTGTATTCACGCCGATGAAAACAAAAATACAGCGGTGAGAAAATTGGTTTCAGAGCGTGCCAAGATGTAACTTTGTTTCGCACCAATACCGAAATGGAAAGATGAATGCATTTTACTGCATTTTTTACATTGTTTTGCGCTGTGAAATTTTTACTGTTGATTTTTTTCTTCATAGCATAGTCTACCATATAGAACAAACCCTCGAGCAGGTTGAGAGAAATAAAAACTTGTTACCTGAGGTGTAAACTCCATTGTAGTCGAAAGAATTCCCACCATCGATGGACAGCTTAACTGGCAGTCTTCCGGTCTTGTTAAGCACAGGCACAGTTATCGAAGTTACCAATTCTGTTCCAAAGGTGGCATTGATATTGACGTTCCCATCAAATTGCACAACTATGTTGTCACTCTCTTTGAAGCATGGACCACCCATTTTCAAGTTTGTACCCCCTAACATAATGCCAGACCGAGGCGAGACAGTCAAGGAACCTTTAAATGAATACGGAATTAGCGAAAAACAAAATCCAAATAATTTGTAAGGTTAGAAACGCCTCGTAAGTACGTAAAATAAATCGCGTCGCACTTATGATGTAAAATTTTAAACTCTGCCGATGTTTTTCTTCCCGTAAAAAATGAAACAACGGCTACAGCAACGCCGAAAATGCCTAAAACTGCATAGTTGCTGATGAAACAAAAGCTTTGCGCTCTCTTTTACAGTGCAACTCGCCTTACCGTGGTCACCCAACAAACTTTCACATTTGACAACTACGTGTAAGTACGTCAACTCAACAACCCATTCAACGGAGTTCAACTTACAACCGTGCTAACTTTGCAGGGAGGGGTGACGGTCAATCAAATTCGCCCACCCTGATAGGCGTGTAAGTTTTAAAAAACGTTGTTAAGTGGCCACGGTAAGGCGCGTCGCACTATAACTGCGTTTTAGATTTGTTCGATATTTTCCTTTGCCATCATCTGTAAAACAACAACAACGCTGCTGCAGCGCTTACTTGCCTTTCGAATTGCAGCCGCCGGCCTCCACGCTGGCCTCATCCGTTCGGAACATCCACTGCCCCGCCTGAGCCACGTTTGAGGTAGAAGGAAGATTAAGAATTTCATTGGTCCTGGAGCCTTCGATTACGAAAAACCTGACTCCATCCCCTGCATTAAAGCCACCCTGTTAAATATTAAACAATGCAATGGTAGGTTGCTAAAAGGATTGATCGTAGAGATGAGCGCCAATTTCAACTGCAAACTGCATATTAAATTAATAATGAAATACGAAATAGCTTTTAAACTTAATACACGCGTTTTACGTTTCCAAACTTAAGGTTTCGTAAAGAAAGTTAGAATGGGAGGGTAAATCTCATTCTTTGCTCTAACCAAAGCCTGGGGCAGGTTGTTCGAAGCATAGTTAACGCTAACCGGCGTTAAATACAATGGAAACCTATAGGTTCTGATACCTCTTAACCAACGGTTAGCGCTAACCAGGCTTCGAGTAAAACCGGCCCCTGGGCACCATTTATACCGTGAACTATATCCTTAGGTCATAATGGTCTTGGAGTGATTACGATAATGTAAATATATGTCTTAAGATGACTTCTCGTTGCCTTTGAAGTAGCCGCTTCCGTCAGGCCCGTTTACATAACATATGTTTGTCGCAAAGAAGTATTTGTATCGGATTGCTAGTACAGAAATCGCATGTTTACCTGAGCAGGGGTGCCGCCCAGTCCCTCACTGTTTCCTCCACTGGCCGTTCCTGTGGTCCACATGATCGTATTGTAGTTAAAGATAACGAAAGAGTGGCGTCCATTCGTTACCAATACCGCCTGAAAAGTGTTCACCTGAAAACGCGAATATCTTCATTCAATCACAGTGTTTAACTTTTTATTTTATTTTAAAAGCTCAAGCTTATTGCAACAACACGCGTGGGCAGTGATAATTTAATTTTATTTGCGACACTTATAGCTATACAAAGTTGAGGTAACTATACACTCAAAAAATAATATTGTTGATAATAATGATACTGATTATGACCATGATATTAAATAAGAATGGATCAATATAAACAAGCAAGACAGAGTGTGGAAATCGAATATGAACTAGTGTATCTAACAGATTATATTCTTAATATTTAGCAAATTTAAGTCTCAATATTCTTATATGTAAAAAAAGTGTAGCATTGGCATGCAAAGCAACGGTGCATAGAACTGAGTAAGGCATAAGGTATTTTTCCTTGTCGTATAGGCGAACTGTGAACTAAACGCTATAAGATTGAACACACTGGAGACGAAGTCATTCTTCCCTGCGATATTCGGAAGTTTGATGAGTGGAAGCTGAAATGCAGTTTGGCGATTATTTGGAAGAATTATGAAAATGGGTGTAAGAAAGTATGAAAGTTGATTATTATGTACCTGAACACTGTAACATTTAGTGGCAGAACTTTGCGCAGTAAAATTTATATGCGAGGACGTAATCGAGATTTGCAATTGTGGTGAGTTTTCGCTCTTACATCATGATGTGTTGTTTCGTAGAATATTTAAGGAACCTCGTGCCTACGCAATCTCCAGAGAATGGCAACGTTCTGCTCAAATGCAATGCATTCTGGTAAAAGATGGGATGTATTCTGGGAAAAAGTGGTGAATTCGAGAATTCGTCCTACTTTCTCATGAATCCAGAATATGTTGCTGCTCGCTCCAGTAATGTATAAGTTCAATTAAAAGATCTAGAGCTTACCACGAAAGTAAGGAAAGCAAGTTAGGACAGCAAACGATTGAAAAAAAATATGCGCCGAGTGTAATCTGCATCAAAACCTTTATACCGGCAATTAGCCAGAAAGGCTTTAAAAGAGATTCAAATTGCAAGATATGTACTCAGGGTCGCATTTCTAGAGGAACAACACTTCATACAGGGCAGATTCTCGGCACATTAAGGGAAAGTTTCCAAGTCATCAAGGTGGATATGTAGACCAGTTGAAACCTGAAGCGCATTAAAGAGCATAAGAGTAGTGAATGTCAAGGCGTACTTTAAGCTACTACAACAGTAACGTTACTTCAAAATACAACTTGCGGTGTGGAAAGTCATTTCGTTCACGATGTGAATAAAAGTGATAAGATCTGATAAAGTATCTCAAAACTAGAATTAGTGTCAATGCATTTAAGGCAAAGCTAGAGAGTGCACGATTTTCTATCAGTTGCTTACGCCTTTTAAAAACAGAAAACGGTTTCCACAAGAGGTGGAGTATTTGCCATCACTGAACGAAAGTTCAGGTTGGAAATTTGTTTTCCAGAGTGCTTTTTTAGCAAAAAATCTTGTTCCAGTGAACTTTCCTGTTATCCTAAACTGTCAAATACTCCAAAATAGTCTTTAGTCAGACTGTCTTCAGAACATCACTTGGGTGATATTTAATCGGAAAGCTCGTTGAATTAGGCACCGAATTTATGATTCCTTAGTATAAGCAGACAAGGATAAAACGCAAGTTTGCTTTGTGTCACATGTCGTTTAAACCTTACCTTGTTCTGTTGTGAACTTAAAGTGGCTCCATAAAATGCTACTTTGTCCCAAGTAGCTATGAAAATCCAAGTTGCTGTGAACTTGTATTGATCTAAGAATGCCCTTCGTATATCTGCTGTCGCTCGCTGTAAGAGTATTTCATCAGTGCTCTCTCTATACCAAACATTTCCCCCGTTCGTGGTATCAACATCACCCCAGAAGGGTGAGATGAGACGACGCCCATCCCCCAGTGGGAAGGGATCTGGTGTGAATTGACTCACTTCAACTAAGAATGACACTACACCGTTAGTGTTTACCTAAAAGCAAATGCAAACGAACTGAGTTTTATAATGAAAAAACGTCGGTTGGACAAGGTCAGAAATAGCATTTCCACGATCGTACCTCTGCGTCTCAGGCAATCCCTTTCCCCCGCCCCCTCTCCTTAAATAAAAAAAAAACTACTACTCATTAATGTCCCCACAGTTCTGCTTTGAAGGGACAGTTTCACGGTTTTGCGTATGTCCAAGCTTTGGCTCTAGAAGTAATAAAATTTACGGTTTTTTACCGAACCAGATGATGTTCATTAATTAATTACAAGAGAATTAAAGCAAATACACTGAATGACTGAGGCCTAAATTTGGTGGAAGATACTGCGGATTTCGCACTTAGACTCGCTTTGAATAGAAGGCAGATATGAAATCGGAAATGGCCTGTTTTAATCAGTAACAACAATAAAAGCAAGGTGACACACGCCAACCCAAACCCGGTGTGGTCAACACATCACGCATGCGCACAACCATCATTTTCACCGATCAATTAGCAGCCATGGACAGCTGTTTCGGCCTTTCTGGGCCGGGTGTTTTGGGCAGCTTCACATGCCTGTAATTCCACTTCTATGGCGCCCGGGGGGGTACTCGATGTATCCTTGGTTGGGGAGGTGCGACGCGGCCCCTCATACCCTGACCCTGTTTAAGACAAATATCGCTGATTTTCGTACCCATTTTAAGACAGAATTCCCATTTTTGATACCGTGTTTAAGACATTTAACCCAGTTTTAAACAAAAATTGATAAATCGATACCCTGATTAAGACAAATAATGATAAATTCGATACCCTGTTCAAGACAAAAATCCCGAAAAACATACCCTGGCTGGCCGCACGTCCCCATTAAGCCCTTATAAGGGAGTACCCCCCCCGCCCCCCGGGCTATGGCGTTGCTTCCGTTTCCTGCATCAGTGCTTTCGATTGTTTCAATAACATTGGAAACCCTCCCTTTAAACTAATCCCTTCCCCAAGCTCTCTTTCCCTTTTCCACTGACCACGTGAAAGCATGAAAAAGACATGGCAAGAGAAAATTTACTCTCTGTTGAAAAATGTTATGCGACTGAATTGTGTCTGTCTACGCTAGTCCCGCAATTACCTATTGTGGTAATATGCCTCGATAAGAACAGACTTGTTAGCAATTCGAAAGTTGCTCAGGTGTAATTTTGGAACAAGAAAAGTATTTACCAGTTAAGAGGGGTTAATCATGGATCAGCAGTCGTCGGAAAAATGAGGAACCTGAAAGAGGCCTCGGGGATTATTCGTATCTTTATTTGATTATTTTAATCAATGCTGTCTTTTCAAAAGACTCATGAGCTCAACACTGTTATTCAGGCACAGGAGTGCATTAATTTCAAGCAAGGAACAAAACATGTATCCTTCCGGTCATAAAGGCTCTCCATATTGTTTATTTCCCGGTCTTGCGTTGAGTACGAGAGAGTTTGACATAATACAAAGGTTTTTTTCTTCATAATACTTCGATTTAATTCATAAGTTCAAGCAATTTCTGGTGGGAAATAACCTCATTGATATAGAACGAATACGGAGTATTTTCCAATACATTTTCAAAACACTCCTGTATAAATGAAATGTACCAAATCAATTCTCTATTATGAACGAACAAGAAGAGTGTCGAATGTATTCTTCAGATTATCGTCTCATCAATAATTAAGAACCCACAATTCCAAAAGATTTTCTCCTGACTTCGTCTGGATTAAAGAAAGGGAGGTAAATACCGGTAATAATAATTGCAAACCGGAGAGCACAAATTCCTCGATGCTTGCTTAAAATCAGGTAATAGAAAAGATAAGGTTGCACTGAAATGATTGGCTACGTGATTAAATAAAATACTTTGGCACGTTCAGTAAAAGCTCAAATAGCTAAGTAGCGTGAGATATATATTTCATTTTGAATGCTACCCTTCCGTCTGATTATCTTGTATCTTTCATGAATATTTATCAATCCAAAGAAAACAAAAGTCACGTCTGCAAAACCATGATTGCAGAAAATTATCGAAACTCAGAAAGATTTTTTTACTGGGACGTAAAAATTAATTCTTACCTGGGAAAAAAGACCATGATAAAAAAAATTCCCCTTTTACTGCAATGCAAGTTTTCGTAATTTTAACCCTTTTTTCCGCGAAGGTGAGACGAATAGCCTGTGAAGTAGGCAGTGTAAGACGTATGCTTCCATTAAAGCTTGGATATCATGCTGATTGATTATATTCCTATCCAAAATCTCGCAATTTAACGATTCAAATGGGAAACTTTTCTTACATAGAATCCTTGCCTGGCAGCGTGCATTAAAAATTACTAGAACATAGAATATACCTAATACTTACATAGAGTGAATCGTGGTTACGGTCAAAATAGGGAAAAGGGACGGAAATTCCAACTTCTCCGGAGCTACTGTCGTCGTTTGGCGGAAGTAAAGTATCGCCTTCGCTTAACCCGTATGGATAGAAATCGCTTAACGAAACAGATAAACACGAGTTGATAAAAAGCATCAATAGAAACAGTGCCTTGAATTTCCGTATAGACATTCTTTACAACAAAATTCACACAAAAATTGCTCTCTGCCACTCCAGCGCCTTGGTCGAGCGCGTTGAGACACAACTCTTACAGACGCGTGGGCTCTAAAATGACACTATGCAAATAACATTTTAAGTGACTCATGTTCCGGTTTTAGAATTGTTTCAGCGAAGTAGGTAAAATAAACACAAAAACAGGAACACGTTTCGTGGCGCTCGCTTTTATTTTTCATAAATCTATTTATTCTTTTCCCATTCTTATTTGTCGAAATCGGTAAAATAAAATTTTTACCTATTTATTCAACAAATTTTTAACAATGACAGAAATTATCATATTTGAGTTAAGGTAATTCTATCTTTTAATTTTCTCAGTTGTCACGTACACTGTGTGAGGAAATTTAATAGCACGTTCGAAATAAACGAATCGAAAACGAAGCATGCTTGTTCACTTTTAACTCAATGAAATGCACATCTATCGCAATTTACTTTCTCAGCAGCTAGGTAGCAAGATTTCTAAAATAAGCACAGTCATTTTAAGCTCTGACACTTCAACAGCATATGAACATAGACTGTTTAAACCAGATTTTAAAATCCAATGTTTGACCCTAATTAGATGCACACGGATTTCAATAAGCGTCACGAAGTGTCCCCTTGCTCTTCTCGCCAACTCTAACATCACTCTTGTCTCAGAATACAGACAATTTGAGTCACAAATAGTCCCCCAAATGCTGCTCTTTAAGTAAATTAAAGATAACTGCTTTATTTACCCAAAGCTAACAATACCGCTAACCTTTACCCTTACCTTATTGTTGAAAGTAGATAGCAAATGCTTAGACTTAAAGGGACACTTTGTGTTGGATGTCAAAATTGGGCGTGCATCTAATTGGGGTCAAACCTGGACATAAGTGAGGGCCGTAGGGCAGCCACAACAACGCCCACAAAAATCATGATTCCACTGATGAAAGAGGTGATAAATGTTGACCCCTGGGAATGAAATGAAAAGATCTATTTATCAAGCGGTCAGTCGGTAAAATGCAGACTGCAAAACACGGGTAAAATGCAGTCTACGGTTATAATGTAACTGTTGAAAAAGCCCAAACCCTTTAGAAGTGCTATTTAAACCTTAAGCTTAATTAGGCGTAAAACAATATTTAGGCTTAAGTATTAGCACTTTGAAAGGGTTTGAGCTTTTTCAACAGTTACATATCACCTCAAACGATAACCTTAAATATTTTGCATGGTTTTCAAGGTCTACTTACTATGTTAGTATGAACCCACCTATTAACTATTTCGAACAAACAATTCAGGCATTTGCTTGTCTTGGATGCACGCCCGCGACTCACAGAAACATCACGATAAATAACATGCTGGTTCAATTAGTGAGAGGAATAAAGAAACGAGCCGATTTACTACTTAATGAAAAATTTGACTGCACATCCAGCATGAATGTAAGTGCGTTAGTTTCCTGCCCTGCAGAATGGAAACGTGCAAATTACAAAAGCGTTAATGTAAGCATGAGTTTTTTAAGAGATTTATTTATCAAAGGTGATTATCCCCAAGTCACCATCGATAAATCGATCAGTGTAAAATGCAGACTAAGGTAAATGATGAAGTGCTAACGAATGCTCAGGAAGAATAACCAAGACCAACCAAGAAATCGGCTTGACTTTCATACACCGTATCCGGAATAATTAACGTCCATAAAACAAAAGAACAAAGGGAACATAACAATAGGTGCGGTTACACACACTATTCTAAGCGGTCCTAACCTCGCGCGTATAAAAGGCAGAGTAGACAAAGGAGTTATGCCATTCTCTCGAAGCTGCTGAGCTGTTCAGATTACGATGGCTGACCCGCAGGTCCCTGCAGATGCAGTCCAACAAGCTCAAGTTGTCTTACAAAACCAAGCACAAGAAGGTCAAGCACCGGCGGCGTTAGCAGAACAAGCTCAAGCACCAGTAGCGCCAGAGGAACAAGCTCAACCGCCCAAGGCACCTCAGGCACCTCAGTCGAGTCATTGATACAGAGAATTTCATATTATGGTGGCAGAAGAGTTGAGGACTTCGACAAGTACGAAGCGCTTCGTTACGCCGAAGAATTAGCTTCTGTTGCAAAGTCCTCCAGTCACCCCAAGGTCGCCAGCTATGATGTTATCGCTTCGACTTTGAGAGAGAAGCTCCACGTCCCAGCTTAGCAGTTCAAGGCGTATTTCCTTGCTTTGTTAGCTGACAAGGATTTTTCCCGTGTTATCGAAACGATCTCGAAGGTTGACAAGTCTTTCCAGCGGTCCACGCCATTTCGCACACAGACGCGTAGAGGAAGTTTGCCATATCGGCAACCGTATTTTCAAGCCTATCAGCGGCCACCCTCTCGCGTTATTTGTTACAAATGTGGTGAACCAGGGCATAAGTCACCCCAGTGTTGGAAGCGCGCTCCTTCTCGTCAGCCTTCTTCTGCTGCTCAGCCTCGATTTAACCATCCTTCAACATAATTTTGTTGTATCATCTTATGCAATAAAGATTTTCCTTTAGGCGAATAGTGCATTGTTTTTACTTGCCTTTTGTTTCCTTTATTTTTTGTTATTTCGGGGTTACCGTCTTTAATCCTTCACCCTTTTATCGCTTAATACCGACTTATATTTTTATATACTTTATTTTGCCCACTCGCTATAGTGTTCTCCACTCGCTGTATTGTTGTCCACTCGCTATATTGTTCTCGCTCCTCTTTCTTCTTCCCTCGGGTGGCATTCTCAAGGGGAACGAATGTTCCCTCTCGGATTACCGGGGCTGAGTTTGCCATTCCCTGGGCCTTACCTATTCTTTCTTTTGTTCTAGTTTTTCAAGATGCCTTTTCATGACTGGGAAAAGACTCCCAACTTTGATCCTGCCAAGATTTCTGTTAACTCGCCACGTTGGGTCAATTATAAGGGATCTCTTCTTACTGAGGCCCAGGAAATGGCAGACAACGCCCATATTAGTCAAGATTTCATCTCCTCAGTTATCGCGGGAGAAGCGTTTGCCGACGCCTCCCTTTTGGCCTTCCGTGACTCAAGTTCCTTTAGAGCGGGTGAACTCCATCGCCATATAGATCAATGGGACAAGTTATTTCAATCGTCTGATAACAATTTCTCTGAAGTACTGGACTGGATTCATAACTTTATCCACGTTGACAAGTTTTTTACCCATTATAAAGGAAGCTATAAGGGAGTCAATTATAACTGCGAAAGACTGCCTGCTCGCATTTTTGTTAATCATCCTTCTTGTAAGGCGTTTGCCCAGTTTATTTCTGATACTCTTATCGAGAGATTAGCTTCAGGCGCCATCTCCCTCTGGGGCAAGGTAGGGGAATGTCCACCT
>JALIRR010001335.1:47500-55000 GCA_023091755.1 Montipora sp. Colony 1 RG-2022 | reverse complement strand
AGAAATCGAAAACAATGCCTATGCAATTCTTTGGGGGGTAAAAGAGGTGTATTATGGGATTTGAGAAAGAAGGAATAGATTGTTTTCAGCATGGTATATATTTTGATAGGTAATAATAATAGTAATAATAATAATAATAATAATAATAATAATAATAATAATAAACCGAGTGATCTACAGTGTCAAATGCAGCAGACAAGTCTAGTAGCAACAAGAAAACGGTTCGCCGATTTAAAATGCCTCTGCAGGGTGTTACCATGGCAACTCATCTAGATAATGGATCTTATCCCTCATTTGTGCAAAATTCAATCATTAGTGCTTTTTTTGGCAGCAATTGCTTACTTAAAATAGATATAAAGTACGTTTAACAGCTGTTGTCACAGAATTTCAAAAGCCGGGTTTTTCATAATTCGCTGATAGACGTTTCCCAATTTTCCCAAATGTTTGTCTGTCAAATTTCTAATTTTCTTTGATAGAAGACTTATTTGTAGTCCGGGAACTATCTTCATTTCAAGTTTCTGCAAAATCTAATAATCGGTTTGCGAGATATTTGGTAAAACAGCCAACAACTGTTTATCACAATTTTTTTTTAGGTAATGCGCATGCACAGAATTTTGCTGCTGCACCATGATTTAACACCATGATGCACATTATAGGGCCGTTTATACGAAAGAAAATAAGCCGCAGCTTACATAAGACGTGAACACCCCGTTTAAATGGTATAAAATCGAAGTTCACGGCTTACTCAGTCTGCAGCTACTCTTGTTATTACAGCCCAGACTTCCATTTTGCTCCCGTCCATTCGCCTGAGGAAAATGGCGAGCGCGAACAAATCACGTATTACTAAAGAAAAAGATTCAGCGAAGAAGCAAATGTGGAGTGCCCCGGAAGAGGAACAGCTCACTATTTGTAGTAATATTGAAATTGCTGAGCAACTTGATAATTTCGCCACTTCAGCCATTGTATAAAGTTCTGCAGCACACCACCAGTGTTTGTTTGCGACATTACTGGATCGATACTGGATTACATGTAAAACTTTACTTTAATAATAAACGAGGCATCAAAATAAATTAGGTCATCATTGGACCCGTTCGCGTGTTATGTAAGCCGCGGCCAGTGTAGGGTGCGGTGTCTGGAAATCATCCTGGACTCAAAACTGCGTCTGTCTGTGGCATCCTTGAAACATCCCTGAGGCATGTCCTGAGTTGTGTGCCCCGGGGTAGCAAAATGGCTTTCAACAGGAAGGTCGGAAACTGGTAACCTCGTGGAGCGCAGATGTTCCCCAAATCTGTCACCCAAGCGCCTACCAGTTTCACCGATATAGATCTTGTGACATGCGCGGCATGGGCCTTATTCGCGCGGCGGCCATATTGGCCAATCCAATGTTATTTCCCGTCTCAAGATGCTGGTGTGACAACCCCTAATACGCAACCAGGCCCCGGTTGTTTGAAGGGTGGATAGCGCTATCCACTGGATAAATCACTATCCACTGGATAACTCAATCGCTTTTGCTAGTGTTCATCCGCTGGATAGTGATTTATCCGGTGGATAGCATTATCCACCTCTTGAACAACCGAGGCCAGGGCCCGGTTCCTCGAAAGCCGATTAACTTAATCCAGGATTAGCGTAAACTTTTGTTTCACGTTTTCAACTTTTTGGTGAAAGTTTCTTTTGCTTATTTTTGTTTTTCAAGATTGACGTCTTCTCATGTAAAGTTCTGCCGAAAATCTGCGTTGAACAGCATTTGGGAGTAGAGAAATAAACTGCTTGGTTAATTTTTAATCTTTGATTAGCGTTAATCGGCTTTTGAGGAACTGGGCCCAGGTGAGTAAATGAACTCAACAACGTTACGATTGGAACGTGCGTTTGCACACAGCTCTCCTTTCCACGACAAGTTTTCGCGGTGCAGGCGTGAGGCAGGAAAAGTTCGCGCTTGTTGAAATGGAAACTTTTATCAACGATGCCTTGCCTTTATTAGCAAACTAATTAGTTTCAAATAAAACTCTTTTCATACCCTTTGGACATAACTGACACAGCTCTGCCTGAGTAGGTACCCTAACTGAATCACTTTCCGACTGTTACTCTTCTTTTCGGAAAGCTCTAAAGGATACGGAATGATTTGGACTCTCAAAACATATAAGAACTTATGTAAAACTCAAAAGCATAGAGGTACTTGTAAAAAATATGCCTAAGAATGTCTAAAACTGTAAAACATAAATGTTTAGAAATGTTCTCAAACAAACCATGAAAGTTTTTTCACTTACAGCAGTATTTGCTTGTTAAGTCTATCCCTAAATCAAGTTTCCTCCTCCAGCTTTAAATGCGCTACAACGACGAGTTGACAAATACAACTCAATAGACCACTTTCGATATATTAAAATTCAGCCCAAAACAAAAGGCATCATCTCGAGGCTCTGGGGAATTATACTGATACAAATCCTTATATTTATTCGCCAGAGCCTCGAGATGATGTCTTTTGTTTAGGACTGAATTTTAATATATCGAAATTGGTCTATTCGGATGGGCGCTGCGCAAAGCTGAAGGTATACGGCTGACTTCAAATGAGGAAAGACTGTTTTGTTTTCGATACTTGTTAAATGCGTTCATATTTTTGAGAGGGGCAGAAAATGTCCCCAAAATAAAAACTGCTGCGAGTGAGCGGAGAGACTAAAACGAGGAGGCCGTTCCCAATTGAAAACTCCTGGAATGGAAAAGCTACCATGTTCTCAGCTACAAGTAACATAGCTTGAACAACGGAAAGAACTTTGATGCTGGACAATATAAGAGTTCATAACTGATTTTCATCAGGGGGTTCTTTTTCAGGGCAGATAAATGTCACCAGTTTACACAACCCTTGACGAGCTCCCTCCAAGTTATCTTTAGAGCACGATTGTAAATGCCAGTTCCTGTTACGTGCGATTGCCTCCAGACCAATCATTTTTGATATCTGTTGACAAAATAAACCAATTATGGATACAAACCCGTGAAACGTGTCAAGGGGCAACATTTGTGATGACAAAAAGGGGAGGTTTCCATTGTGCTGGGAGAGTGACAGCCGGACTGACTAAAAGAAACTGGTAAATGGACACCAAAAGAACACACAAGGATGGAGGGTCGGAGGGACAGACGGATTAGGGAACTAACAGCAACAAGCAGTATTGCATCACTTACCAGTTCAACTTAAAATACCAAAGGAAACCTCCACTCCAACAGAAAACTAACTTTAAAACTGCAGGAAACAGGGACGTAGCCAGTGTGAGGCAAACCGAGGCACTTGCCTCAGTCATTTTCAGTTCGTGACTTCTTAAAATAAAGCGTGATTCCAGTGTTGTCTTAAGAAATGTACTCGTGATAAACACCTAAAATACCTACGGAGAGAATTTAACCATAGACATTGTCTCGGTCATGATTTTTTCCTGCCTACGGCACTTGGAAATAATGTTTACAATCGAATTGGTTTACATTAATTTATCAAATTTTTTTTTGGAAGACGCGTTTGTATCCAAAACAAATGAATTTCAGAATCGTTTAGTGTTTTCAAATTTCACGAGCGCCACCATCTTGAAGCCTGGTTTTCACTAGCGACGCAAGCACAAGAGATAACGCAGGCAAAAGCACACGACGCAGAGACAAAGTTTCACTAGTTCCATCTTCTCTCTCTCGCGGCGCCGCCAGTGAAATCTGGAACGGGTCTTTTTCACTCCGGACGAACACCACAGCTTTCCTTGTGTTAGCGTTACGTTACGTTACGTTTTCACACAACGCAAGTGAACGCAAGCATAGGTGCAAGCACAAGGAAATGGAAAGATTTTGATCCTTGCGCTTTTGCTTGCGTCAGGCACGTTTTCACGGTGAAATAAGCGCTCGTGCGCTGGTTCTTGCGTCGCTAGTGAAATCGACCTATTGTTTTCACACGATCATAGCTCTTTGTGTTAGAACAATAAGGCAGCCACAACACGTCACAACTATATTCAAGATGGCAGCGCCCGAGAAATTTGAAAATGAAAGTAAAATTAATTTCATGATTCTAATATCATTTCTTCTAATGGAAACACTTTTTCTTGAAACATTTCCGACAAACTGGATTACAGACATTGTTGCCTCCAGTTTAAAGTTATTATTTAGTTGGCGTAGAGGTTATCTTTAACTGACACCACCAAAAGTATACAATCATGTAGGGTGACAACTGACCTCATCTGTGCTATGTGCACCTGGAACATCCTCTTTGTTTGCCAAGACCAGCAGTGGCAAATTCCTCAGGGAAGGGTGAGATAAGGCCTCCTGAAGTTCAGCTGCTGCCAAATCCATATCACCATCATTACTACTGCTGTCCACCACAAATATCTGCCCATAACATGTTCAAATAACAGGGAAAAATAATAATATTGATTCACTCAAATCTAGAGTGAAAAACTACACTGTATTTACCAGTAAGTACTCAGTCAAATGCAAATTGAGGCTGGGATTGAATTTTTTATTCTTTGGTGTGGAACTTTACTTAGGGAAGAGTAAATATCAAGAAAGCATACTTTTGGGTAGCCTGCAGAGTAGGCGAGATTTCTTCGAGGGAGCGCTGACGTCATAAAAAGTTCACCCGTTATCTTGAATTTTTCATGCAGTGGAAGACTGGAGAGAGAAAGAAAGTTTACTCATTTTCCCCTCCCCCATCCGCCACGGTCTAACATGGCGCGGTCTATAAAATAGGGGTCACAAGATTGTAACGCGAACTCGATTGCCCCAACAAGCCGGTGTCTGACATTTGCAGACTGCAGACAAATAGCGCTGATAAACAGTATTTACCGTAAGTCTAAGAACCCATTTAAAAACGGTTCGATTTCAAAACTTGAAAGCTAACCGTTTTAAAATGGGTTCATAGACTTAAATATACTCTTTATCAGCGCTATTTGTCTGCAGTCTGCAAATGTTAGACACCACCAACAAGCGACCTCGACCGGCCCAACAAGACGCCAGCACTGCAGGCTAACTTTTAGGACAATTATTCTGTGTCACACTTAACAAAATGTGAAGGAAGGAACAGGTCTAATCTTGTTCAGTTTCCAGCACTGGCATGTTTCCCAAAAGCTCAATACTTACCAGTACATCGTACTCACAAAGCGGTTAACCACCATTTGCAGGTGAAGTTTAGGAAAAAGAAATAACACTTTCCTGAAAAGGCTGGGCAGAAGGCAACCCAGTTCACTTCAAGTTCACTATGAAGACTGAATATACCGGTAATACTATTGCGGTATATAGTGCTACTAATCAAATATTTTCACTACAGGCTACCCCTTTGGCATTTTGCAGCTATAGTTAGTAATGACATCACAAGAATAGTTACACGTGACAAATAAAAGTCATCCTTACAACTCCTTCAGCTCCTTCAAAGTAATGAGACCAGTATTTCCTCACACTGTCGCCACCTAAATTTATCAAAAGAGTAAGTGAATGCTCACAACAAACTAAAATAAATAAACAGTTCAAAGTTTTGCTTTTCCAGTTGAGCTTTTAGAACCTCAACTATACAAAGACTGCAACGAACAGGAGGATGCTGTTAATAAAGAACCTATGGGGGATACATGTGCATCTATATGTACCAATATTTAAGAAAGGAACTGAAGTTCTAAAGGAGACGCCAAGACCAGAGTGATCTGGAGTACATGTATAAAACATAGTAATCTTGATTCTCATTTAAATATCACCAGAAAAAATTCTTGGCATAATTTACGTAACTTTTTGTTTGCAACAGGTAATAAAATGATGTTTCTGTTGGCTTGCCTGTTTCTATGTTTGAACAAAAGTAAATTGAAAAAAAAAATGACTGTCCCACTAAAAATGAAAATGTCTCGTACAATTTTAGCCAAGGAGACACCAGTTGTTACTCAGTGTTAATAATAACAACAACAACAACAACAATAATAATAATAATAATAATAATAAATAAACTTATATAGTGCCAGTAATCTAATGCTCAAAGGTGCTTTACTGGAACAATTTATAAGAACGAATTACCTAAGAATAAGGAATACCCGTGCCTAAAAAAGTCGGGAACAATGTTTGTGTTTATACAAACTTATACATTGCAATTGAGGCAGATAGTTACTTGTACACAACTGTATTGTAAGCATTGAGAGTGCATCTAAAGAACACTTGATGGCTGATCCTGCATTTAATCCTCATTGCACAAACATGCATCTTCAACACAAATAAAATTCTGACCTCCTAGTTCCTTAACATTCAAGATAGCACTAGGCAGCTGGACAGCTTTCACTGAGAAACCTGAAACCGTATAAATTCAAGTATCAATGCTAAAAAACAGTACATGTACAAACTACTCACTTCAAATTCAAGTTTGGTTTTTACACATGCACAAGTAAAAGCTAGGGAGAAGACAAAATGAGATGAAGCAAGAGAGCATTTCAAAAACATGTCGTCTTTGTACTGCCAAGGAATGTGTTCAGACTTGGTGTTTGAGAAAGCAGTTTGCAAAGTGGATCAATCTGTATAGGGGTCATGCACCTTTTGTAAGCAACTTAGTTCACTAGATCTCTGACAGTCAAAGCTGAAAAAGTCACAGATCCCACTCAGACTGATGCCCAAGTGGTTGTGCCATTGCTTCTAGTGCCTGCTCACAGTCCTTGTTGCGAGATCTTTCCTGTCACAACAAAAAATTATCTTTCCACAGCAATTAGTCTGATTTAAAGCAGGACATTTTGGGAATGTCCCAATCTCAACAGTGTATCAAAATTCAATACCATAATTATTGTCCCCTGTGTCCTTTTAGCCAATTAAAGGAAACCTCCACTAAAACAAGAATAAAACTTCAAAATATTTAACATACACATGTAATGTTTACAATCAAAATTGTTCAATTGCTTTCCAATGAAATCATTTGTATCCGAAATTAATGAATTCCAAAAACGCTTGTTTTGGTTTTCAAATTTCCTGGGTCCCGCCATATTGAATAATAATTGTGACATATTATGGTTGCTCTTTTGTATTTGCACAAAGAGCTTTTGTTTTAAAACAATAGGGCAACCATGACACATCACAATTATTCAAGATGGCAGTGCCTGGGAAATTTGAAAACCAAAACAACAATTTTTAAAATTTATTTATTTCGGATACAAACGCAATTTTGATTGTGAGCATTATGTTAACTATTTTAAAGAGTCTGATATATTCCTGTTTTAGTGGAGGTTCCCTTTAAACATCACCAGCTAAAGACTGGTAATTTCCTATGATTCCCAGGTTGTTCTAAACACATCACCAAATTTTGTGTTGTCTTACTGTTGGTTGAATCACAGTTATAAAGAAGACTACTCATTATTATTGAATTAAATTTAGCAAAAAAACACCAACAAGAATTTTTATCACTTAATTAATTAAGGACAGTGCCTACTAATTCAAAGGTATTTTTGCCCCAGTTTATGATTATGCAGGAAATGTAGATCTTAACATTAGTGTTATTAAAATAGAAAAAGAAAATTGGGGGTAACCAAG
>JALIRR010001335.1:30000-45000 GCA_023091755.1 Montipora sp. Colony 1 RG-2022 | reverse complement strand
CCATTATTCGTAGTTGAGCACCGATTTCTAAGCATTTTCTTTTTGTAGTTCTTCGTCTTTCATCTCTTATTGAACCCAGAAGTCGCAAGAATCTTTCAAAGACTGTTTAAAATATGTACTGTAAACGTTAAATTTCCTTTATAATAAATTAAGCTTTTGCCAAGGGGATGTTCTTACAGTACATTGTATTTCGACATCTTGCATTGAGCAAATTATTGTTAACTTTTATGTCCCCAATCGGGTTTTTTTTTCGGAAAAGTTATTTCCTTGGCTTCAAAAAGTGAAAGTGCACTCTTTAAATATTGGAAAGAAATTCCAGTAGTTGCTCCTCCATGACTTTTAATTTATTCTGGTCTACACATGTAATTCTCTATTAATTATTGTTATTTCCGTCTGATGCACTTATCCCTTTTAGAGAAGATCTTGATATTTCGTTGATTGATTTCACATGTTAAACAGTCATCGGTCACCAATATCCCATCGTATACACTGTAAAATGCAATTGACCACTTTCAAAAATACCATAATACTCTTCATTATACTCTAATTAACAATTATTCGCCTCAGGCAAAGTGATTATCGGTGAATATTCACCAATAATCACTGAGCCTGAGGCGAATACACTGTAATTGTTTTAGTATTAATACACAGGTGATTATTTCAAAAAAGAGAAAAAAAATCATTTCAACACAAAAATCATCTTCACTTACAGTGGCAAAACGACTACTGGCAGCCATTTTGTCCGTCGAGGTGATTATCGGCTGATTATCTGAGATAGTGAGCCAATGAGAGCACGCGATTTTGTATTATCACCTGTGTATTTATACTAATAAGCATTGTTTCCAGTTTCTCTTGGGACTTACAATGGTCTTGAGAAAATAAAAACAATGCTTATACAAAATTTTGGAGGAGAAACAAAAAAGTATTGCAGTATTTTTGAAAGTGGCGTATAGAAGTTACATTTGTGCAGTTGGCGTAGCAAACAACTACTGTGGAATAAGCCATTTCCGAGTTCATGCCTGCCTCCTCTTCAAAGCGAGGGGAGCCTGGAAGCCTGGAAGTCGTAAGACCTTTCAAAAGTTGTAAATGGAACACACATTTCCATCGGAAAGTTCCCAACAGGAAAACAGGACTACCTTTTCAGAAGTTCCGTTTATTCCGGAAATTTTCCAGAACAAAAACATGTGTTCCATTTACATGCCAACCGGAATTTCCGGAATTTCTTGGTAAATGGAAAACGCCCCTTATTTTCATTTCATATTCCAATAACCCAAACTGAGATCTACTTTCCTGTGTAGTCAAACTCAGAAAAAAATATTTCTTCTTATTAGGTGGCACCGTCCTTAAGATGGAAAATGTGACCTCTCACGCGAAAACGTACACCAACGGTTTTCCGTTGAACGGGTAAAATCCAATGGCTAAGCAACGGGTAGTCAACGGGTTTTCCAACGCTTTCAACGGATGCGCAAAAAATTCCAACGGGTTGCAATTTTTTTCCAACGGTTTGTGAAACTTTTTCCAATGCTTCTTACCAACACTTCCAAACGGGTAGCCAAACAGCTTTTTTCACCGGTTCTTGATGATTTCCAACGCTTTCAACGCTTTTCAACGCTGTTTACAAACACTATGCACGTGAATATGTACGCATGAAATAAGAAAACAAAAATAATGTACAAGCTAAAGAGGTCTATTGCGGGTTCGATTGAGTTTTGGTTCGGTTTCCTTCTATTGAAGTGAACTGAACATTAAACATTGTGTTCGCTCTGACGAAGGGCTAACGCCCAAAACGTCAGCTTTTAGAATCTCTGTACGGTGGCCAATTTACATTATCAACTCCGTTGATAAAACCAAATTTTTGTATACTACTTCCCCACCGACGCAGCACTGCAGTTTCTTTAGAAACTACCCCTTCATTTCTTTGAACATTAAAAGACGCGATTGGTTTGTCAAGCATGTTGCATTACCATGTCAACTGTACCATATGCAAATTTTTGTAAAGTTTAGACGTCACGTATTGATAAGTAGATAACGCGTGTTTTGAATAACACAGAAATTATTTTTCACTCTCTTCCTCGCTTTACGGGATGCGCAGATCAACTTTTGAAGCCTATTATTTTATCACATTTTACATTAGAAGTTTGTGATTATATGATCATGGAGGAAGCCGCCATAACTTTACGGTACCTGCAGAAAGACCCGGCGTTTACGCTTTTGAGGGTCACTTGTACCGTTCAGCTGCACACTGCTAACAGTTCATAAATAATTAGCCATTCAGCCATTCATTCTAGTGTTTCCAAAATATACATTAGTCCTTTCATGCTATCCATTTTAAATTTAATTTTGAAACAGTGTAACCATCCGCTCAGTAGTTTACCGTTGGATATTTTTGTTTGAGAGGTCACACTTGACCGGTTGTAATCCGAACAGTAAATAGGTGAGTTTACGGCACGGCTAGGAAGCTTTAACGGGTAGGACGAATTTTCCCAACGGCTTTTCCCAACGGCTTTTCTCAGCGCTTTCAACGGGTAATGAAAAAAAAACAAACGGCTTTTTTCAACGTTTCCAACGGTTTGGGAGAAAATTTCCCAACGGCTTTTTTCAACGCCTTTAACAGGTATAGAAAAAAACCCAACGGCTTTTCCAACGCCTTCAATGCTTTCATCAACGCCTCCAACGGGTAACCAATGGCTTTAGCCGTTCAACGGAAAACCGTTAGTGTACATTTTCGCATGAGAGGTCACAAATACCAACGGTTAGCAAACAAGGGGCAATTTGTTGTTTACTGTATCCACTAGAAGTGTAGGGGAATCTTATATTGGGTAACGGGGTTTAACAAGATTTATCTGATTATCACATTGAGATTGTCGCTTTTGGCATCTCCTTGCAACCCTGTATATTCAACTTTTACTTGTTAATGTGTAGTGTATTGATTTCATCCAGAGTACTTGTACTTTACAAAGACTAAGCAAAATGAGTACACAGTAAATGTACTACTACATGATCTATTATACTACAGTGAAACTACATGTGGAATTACTGTTCCTCAGTAGAAGTAGAAATCATATTACCACTATGTATAAAAAATATACCAGTATAAGCTTGTTGTAAATAAACTTAAGTGCACATAATAATTTATTATTATACATTTACCGGTAGCAATGGGTTGTTACATGTACAGTACATGTACTTATCTGAGGTTAGTACTGGCTGACCACAGTTTTTCCTTGGTCAGTGGTATTCATTGAAGGCTGGCGTGGATTTTTTGAAAACAAAACTAATAATTATAGCGAATATGGATTTTTTTCTCATTCTCGCAATGGTCTTGGAAACATGGTGAAAATTCACTTTCATTACGTTTTAAAGTGAAAATGTTTAAGAGGAACCTGGCAAAATGCTGCACAAGCACATTAGCCCGAAAATTTGAGACGAGCAGCTGTTGGCTATTTTACCAAATTTTGTATTAAAATAAATGTAGTTCCGAGTACAAATGAGTAATCTATTTAATCAGAAATTTAACAAACAAAAATTTGGGAAAACTGAAAAACATCTATCAGGGAATTATGAAAAATCCGTCTGTTGAAATTATATGATCAGATAGCAGCTGTTAAACATACTTTATTTCTATTAATATGAGTAAATGTTAACAAATGCGGCAAAGAAACTGATGAGTGAATTTTGCATAAATGAGGAAGAAGCATCCTTTAGGCTTTGTTTACTATGTTAACAGCCTGCAGAGGACAGTGACTGTCAAAAATTTAAACTTTCGTTGTAGCCCTTATCAGTGACCAAGTTTGAGCAAAAACTGCATAAATATGACAGAAATGGAATTACAGTATGTAAGTGGCTAAAAACTGTGTTCAGTCACCTCAAATGACAACACCACAACTTCATACTCCATTACTCTAAAAAATTATATGTTAAGCCTCTTGGCCTAAGCCAGAGAATGCTAATTTAAAAATAATTTTTGGACTCTTTAATTGCTCATAGCATCAAGGCCCAACAGGTTACCCTTGGAAACTGAGCAGATTGCTCCTGACAACATGAAAACTTGATGGTTGAAATTTTAGTCACCAAACTTCCATGGTGTTTTATTCAACTGAGAATCATGGTATATGTACCCTAACCCATGGTGCTTTTTTTATATTTTTATTTATAGTGTAATTAAATTTTCACTTCTTCTTCTGCAGTGTATTATGAGGGTGAGGCTAAATCGTGTGGGTCGTGTTTGTTTGAAGATAAAAAAAGATATATGTTAGCTCCCTCAGTGCTCGGTCCAACTTTGTCTTAGGTCTTAGGTCTTGTCTGTTTCGAGAATTTCGAGTCATTGATAAAAAAAAGGGTTAGAGTTAGGGACCCACGACCCATGACCCACCCACCCACGCCGATTAGACGCTCTCTATTATGAGTAAGAATTTCTAAAATAATATACATGTAACCTGTACAGTGCACATGAAAATAATTCTTGCCAGAGTCTAGAATACCTGGCCAGTTATTCACATGAGCACCGGGCTCATTGCTGTTACGTAGTGGAAGCATTGTTTACAAGATAATTATCATTTTCCCCAGATAGCCTTTGAGGACTGATGTGTTAAATAGTATTCTTGAACTTGAAATAGCCTGTGTGGGATTAGTGCTCATCTTTCCTTCTTCCATCCATAGTTTGCGTGTGGTTGATGGCTAATAAATTATTATTTTTCTAATGTTACGGTACATGTACACTGTAGATAGCATTTATACATGCCAATGATTACTGGGTACTGTATGAATCTTTTGTCCATTTTATCACACTGCCTTTTACAAGCAAACATGCAAGTTACTGAGACAAAGTACATGTATAATGAACAATGTCATTAAAGATCCTCCTACAGTCAGTGCTGTGTTCTTAGAACATTGTCACTACAAGGAGGCAAAAGTGGCCAGTTATTCTGAAGTCACTCTGAAATCAATAATTTTACATTTTTATATTACATTTATTTGTTACCACTTCGTTGCATCTGTTGCAGTTTATCTGAAGCCATGTTTTTTTAAACCGCAAAAAAAAACTTCTTGAAGCAAAACATACATGTAATACCGGTAATTAAATATTATTGATTTCTTCTACATGCAGAAGGAGCGCACATAGTGTAGTGGATATGGCTCACAGACTGCATAATTTCAGCACTCTGAGTTTGAATCCCAGCTTGTGCGCTCCAAAATTCAATCAGCTTTCCATCCATTCATGGTGGGTAAAATGAGTACCAGTTGCCTTTGACTTCGGCTGGCCTCTTGTTTTGTAGATTGAGTTTTTGTTATCATCATCACCACCTCATAAATTTCCAAATCAGAGCGTTTTGAAATTGACAGTATTTTTGTACTTTAGTTTAGCCAGATGAACTTGTACATTGTAAGTTGCTTAAGCCAGTTTCAATGATAATTTTAGAAGCTGTTTTAATACATCATGTAGAGGGACTGATTCTATAACACACCATGAAATGACAATATTATGGTGTACCGAAAATTAACCTGCTAATCACTTCGTTTTTGAGACATGTACGCCTTTAAAGACAAATGTAGGGTGTTTTGAATAGCCCTTTTGAGAGAATTATTAATAATAAATATGTTGTTTTACAGGGCTGTCAATAAGGGCCAGGGCTACTCTGAGTCTAAATGAACTGTATCTTACACTTTTTAAATTATCATCAAAGAAACTTTTAAAACATTCTCCTCCCCATTTTGAGTGGAATTGACAGCATATTTTATGAAGATTAATTAAACAAAAGAAATTACAACAAAAAGTTAGTGCTCATTTGTTTGGTGAATAGTGTGGAATGCCTGTAACATTTCTCTGAATAGTTCCCACTGGTCTTGCACTTAAACTGACAAAACAACATGGCAAAGAACTTTTTCTGTCCACTGCCTTTTTTAATTTTAAGTCAGGGGGGTCCTGGAGTGCCCGTGGACTCCCTCCTTCCTTTGTTACCTTCAACAGCATTATACAAACCATATCTGTGAGACTGGAACAGAGTAATGTGTGTCACCTGGAACTTACTTCATCCATGCAGCTACATGTATTTTTTAGGCTTGTTTGTCCCCCCTCCCTCCCCTCCCCTCCCCATTGCCTGCTTATCTGAACAATTGTCACTTTCACTAAAAACAGCATGGATGTCAAAATGACAAACTGTTAAGTACCCTGGGTTTGAGTGAGAGAGTTTATTGCCCCCCCCCCCCCCCCCCTCCCAATCCTTTGAAAAATCCTAGCTACACTGTATGCCCCTGTCAGCCTTCTGCTTTTAAATTTTTATTGACAGCCCTGATTTTATGTTAGCAGTAATAAGTTATTGTTATTTCACATAGTACATGTACCATAAGATGGGGCTAGCACTTTGGTAATACACTGTTCTGGGGTCAATCCTTCCAAATAGTACTGTCTCTTGAAAGTGTTGGAACTGGTGTGAGTCACTATAAGTACTAAAATAACTGAAAGCCAATAAAAGTTGTTCACACTTCTAGTACATGTATGTCATTATCTCTATTTGACTAAAATACTTTATTATCTTATAAGAGAGTCTGCTTTATTTTGCTTGGTTTTCCTTCTCAGAGTTCTGTGATCCCTGATCATGAAAAGCTTAAAATTAAGATATAATTATTGTTTTTTTTGTAGAAAACTGATGCTACTGCCCACATTGTGGAGAATGTCAGCACCAAAACCAAAGAATACCTTCAGCCTAATCCTGGTATAGTACTTTGGTAGTCGAACACACCCAAAAACCACTTCTTGTTGTACACTGTTTGCAAGCTCTTTGTAGTTAGTCTGGCTGTTTATTTATCCAAACAGCTGAAGAGAGCAAACAGAAGGAAAGACTACATGTGGAGTACCTGTACTGTACCTCTTGATAGCAAAAACTGGCAAGACTGAATTTGAAGGGAACAATGCAACTTTCAATGTATTTACATGTATAAGATACATGTAATTATTTCAATGTAGAGCTCATACATGTACATCTACAGTCAATCACTTTAAGTACTTGGTTACCCTCTTTGGAACAATGTTGGAGTTTTTCTAAACCCTAGTGGAAAGAATCTCTGGCTTTTTTGGTTTGTTAGGATTTTTATTATCACCAATATAATAAGTAAGCTTTTTTGTTTTGTGAAAAAACTACCCTGAAAATAAAGGCAGAGTATGCAATGGCAGATGCACTCTGATTGTATTTATGAACCTGCTTCTTATCTTTCTTTGCTAGGTGCGAGAGCCAAACTTGCTATGCAGTCCACTGTTCACAAGGTGCGTGGCGAGGCTAAAGTTTCCAGGTACCCTCAGCCTGAAGGTACACTGGGAGAAACAATGCAGAAAGGAGGACAGGATTTAGGGGACGATTCGTTATTTGGTAAACAGATCATTACTTGTACTGTACAGAGGTTTCGCATGTATTAGAACAAACAGGTCACACATGAAGCTACATGTACTGTATGATCCAAGTTTTAATGCAATTTTACTTTCATTATTTTTCCTTTCATTTTTCACTTTTAAAAATGATGTCAAAGCAAAATTTTGGTCAAAAGTTTTACTGTTCAAGTTCTTGTCTTGCCTTTGCGTGAGATTATAGTCCAATTTACAGTTGTTTTCCTAGTGAGGTGATCAATGCTGTTGATGATCTGGTGTTGACACAGTGCACACTGCTTTTATTACTACATAATGTAAATTGCATACATTGTACATGTAGCTACAGTACATGACTTGTGGTCTTTATTTTCATGATAGAATCAATGAGGTTTGAACCTAAACAAGTGTTGTTGTTTAATTCTAATTCATTGTTCCATTTGACAGTTATGATTGAATGTACATCTAAAAGAAGGTCAAATAAAAGTACACATGTACTGTAAAACTCTTAATACGTACACAAAGAAATATTGGCATCACTGTTAAAGCAACAACAACAACTTTATTAGCTTGTTTAAAATGGAAAGAAAAGCTTTACAAATAAATTATTATGTAGAGGGAACAGTAATGGTAAAGGTAAAAGTTACTCAGAATAACTAAGAATCTAAATCTAGCTGAGTAACCTAATTAAATTGATTGTAGTCGGCAATAACTTTAGACTCAAGGTAATCTAAAGTAAATGGAAGAAAAAACAAAAATAGTATTATTGATAAATGAAAAGCAAGAGCAAAAGAGAGCTGGTATTAAAACTATGGAGGATTTGTTCACTATTATTATGGAACATTCATTAATATTTATGAGTTTTCCTGTGCGGTATGATGTTGAGTTTCAGTTGTTCTTACTTTTTAATGATAAATACTGTTTTAAAAATTTTGAACCTGTTTGACATCCAGAAAAGTAAGAAGATGCACGCATGTGTTTGGTTTATTATTTTTGTTCCATTTCCGTCCTTAAGCTACATGTACATGGCTGTGGTATCACACCAGAGCAAACACACCACACACATACATGTACACCTGGCAGCACTGAGTGCAGTGATGCAGAATAACTCCATGTCAACATAACATTAATTTTGTCATAACAATGAACAATGTATTAATTTTTTACTTTTTTTTAGGTCAAGCTCTTCAAGATACTGGAGAAGCTTTCTCAAATCTAGCGGAAATAAAAGATGCTCTAGATTCAAATGTCAAACAGAATTTCCTGGACCCGTTGGATCAGCTAAGGAACAGGGATATCAAAGAAATAATGGTATTTTAAATCATCATGTTTTTATGGCTTTCTGGGTGGCAAACAGCTTTCTTTTGCTCTTTGTCAGTGTCTTTTTCATCTGTTGTTGTGCAGGTTTACTTTATGGCAGCATTGTACTTGTATGAAATACAATGTAGTTTATTCACAGAGTGTAAGAGCCTTAAAGGGAAGACAGAGGAACAGAGATTCAAGAATTTTATTATTGAATGTTAACTAGGGAAAGACAATAATAATTATTATTAATTTTGATCAGTGATGAGTTGTGTTCTTGCAAAGGAGGGACATTACAGCTTACATTTTCAATTCTACATTCTACTTCTGCTCCTTCTCAATCCACTCTTCATTCACCTAGACATATCCAAACAGACCAATTTCCTTCTCCTTCACACAATCATGCACACTGATGAATCCCTCCTACCACCCTTCCTCTTCATGTACAGCCTCACTATACCTCCCTACTTTTGGAGCACCCAAAACATCGTCAACCTCTTCCTTGTCTTCACATCGCCATCAGTTCCTGATCACTCAAATCCAAAAGCCCTGTACTGTACCTCACCATGCCTACAGCCCGTGCATTTATCACCCTAATCAAATTCCCACCATACTGTACAGTTTCAACCTCGCCACTTGTTTCACCCTACTCAAATACTCTTGCTTGACCTTCTCCTTCATACCCTTCTGCATAACATCCACACCCTCCAACACACCCAGTCTCAACCCTCACCTGACCATCCGGCAACACAATTCCTTCACAATGAACCAGCAACCCCCTGCTTCAACATCAACACACTACACTTGTCCCATGAAAAAAACGCATTACATTAAACTCTCTAGCTTCTCTTCAGACGTTCCATACAGCTTCAAATCATCCATAACACAACAAAATGGTTGATCAACCTCTAGTCCTTCCCAACATTGTACCCAGTGTTCTCCCTTTTCACCAACATGATGAGAGGGATCATCGCAAGAACAAACCACAGTGGAGACAATGAGTCCTCCATGTTTGATTCCCAATTCACCATTTGACATATTCGGCACCATATCATCGGCCTTCCAATAATCTATCAACACCATCACCAAACACTGATCAAGGCTAATAAAAAAAATTATACACGAAAAAATTACTCCATTTTTATTGGCTGAGAGAAATGCAGTTTAGAGGTAATTCATTGCAAAAAGAACTATTAAACCAAGCTTTCTGAACAAAGTCGGAGCCCTGAATGGCACAATTTTTGTGTGATACGTGTATAGCTGTAACTTGCTTCTGCCTAACCATCTCGAATTTTTTCATGTTTATTCTTAATAAGTAATCACATGATTTTTCTCGTGCAATTTGGAACAAATAAGCACTTGCTGAAACAATCTACTCATTCTAATTTATTCCAGATTGTGTGAGAAAAATCATGTGATTACTGGTACCTATACTACATGTACATGTAATAGCATAATCACTTAAAAATCATCAATGCTAAGATAATTATGCTTTTATGTTTCTTAAGTGATAATTTAAGTAAACAGACAGAGTGTTCGTAGGCTTCTTTTAATATGTGGGGTAATTCATAATGTTGATCCACTAAAAGCTAATTCCATCTTAATTAACATAATTATTTCCGTTTGGGACATGCTACATGTGACATGTACAATGTAAATATAAATTGCTGTTCCTTGTCTCTTACAATGTATGTGCAATGCTGTTTGTTTCAAAGGTAAATTATTTGTAACATACATGTAATATAGGCATAACCCCTTTAAGGTTAAATCTGATTGGTTCCATGGGGCACTATCTGATTGGTTACAGTGGTTGCTATCCTTGCATGATGAGTCATCCAATTACATTACATTGTATAATGTACATTAATTTTGTAAAAACATTGAAATGAAGCCTTTTTTCTTTAATTTTCTTTACTACAGTGTAGCTTTGTCTGTATTGGCAAAACCTGTGCCCTTTATCTTCAGAAGGCCACAGACACTGGGCTGTTTCCCAATGCTGTGTAAGACAATGCCTACGACTTTCTATTCTGTTTCACAGCACCACAGGAAAAAGCTTCAGGGACGACGGCTTGATTACGACTGCAAAAAGAGGAAAGCAAAAGGTACAGAGTACCTCCTCAAATGGGAATGGTGTCTGTGGGGAACTTGCATAAAATAAGAAACTGTTCTTGCTTCTGTACAGTTGCATTGCAAGTGATAAAAAATAAGCACGCATTGGGTATGTGTGGTAATGCAGTAACACAGTACTGTATTATTGTCAATTGAGCTGTGTTAGGTCTTCCAGGAGATTCAAGTTATCTTTGCATAATATGTAGCTCTGATAGTACACAATAATATTGTTTTGGTACCATATATCATTATAGTGCCATGGTAGATGTCTTACATGTAGATAAATAGCTCCTTGAGAATTCATTGGGTTACTAGTAAAATATGAAACCCAGAAAGATTGAAGAAACATTGGCTTCGAGGCTGATATCTTGATCATTTTCATGTTCCCTTACAACTTCTTTTTCACCACAAGTTTAAGCATGCACTCTGAGCGTCTGACAGCTTTCTGAGACAAAAGTTCACTGAGGTCAAGCCCTCTCCGGCGGGTTTAGTGTTTGGATGGGTGACCGCAAAATTGTATGACTTGCTGTCACATAACATAGGACCAAATATTCTATTTTAATGCTTAAAAATGTGAACTAAACAAGGTACAGATTTTGTAAGCCTGCTTTGTGCAAAACACCTGTTGATGCAAAAGTAAATAAATATTGAATATTTTAGGAAGAGCAGAAGGAAGTTTTCAGGAGTGTCGATCAAGAATAGAATATTTTGTCATCAGCAACAAAATTTACAACATGAAAACAACTTAAATTTTGAACTGAGAATATAAAAAGTTACTATCAGCGAAAAACATTTTGGGAGATATTTGCTACCTGCAATTTTTCTATTGAACTTTTGGCTGCACAAGTAAATCGCAAAATCAAAAGTGACATTGAATTCAGCAGGTGCTGTGATCAAGTTACCTTCCATGTTTTCTTGCAAAACAAAGGATACATCTGTGTCAAAATGATGGCAAGACACCGGGTGTTTGTTTTTGTTAGTTTGGGTTTTTTTTCTTTCAATTGTTATGAAGTTTGACAAGAAATGTGCGAATTCAACACAAACCCCAACTCTTGAGGTTGACCATTGCTTTTGCAAAGTCAAAAGTTTGCTCTCTTAGATGAGGTTATTTATCACCAGGTAATTCCATCGTTTTGGAAATAGCAGCTGCTTTACTTTTCATCAGCATCACAAATTCTTGCCGATTCTGGGGCTCATTTTGTTGAAACTCAAGCAAGCTTCCAACAGGCCTGTTTATGTTCGTGAGTTATGGACAAGATGTGGGCCTATTGTTACCACCATCTTACACTCTTAACACTCTTACAACCCAGTGACATAGTGTGTCGTGCACTACCACAAAAAAGGAAACATTAAGACTGTCGTGGTTTGGTTGCCCAGATTAGTTAACTTTCAGGGGTAACTGTAATGACATTTTCTTTGCGAATGTTAGACTTTGCTCATCCCAAAATTTTGACAAAAAAATTTAATGCACTATATGTATGTGCATGACTTGTACGGCTGTACACAGTATGCAGTGATAGTTGGTTCTGTCATTTTGCAGTCCCAGAAGAAGAAATCCGAGCAGCAGAGGAAAAGTTTGAAGAATCTAAGGAAACTTGCTACAGCAGTATGATGAATCTTATTGAGTCTTCCGATGTAAGTGAGACATCTTTTTTAACCACATTCATTGTTTTCACCCATACTGTAACGTCACAGAGCAGAGTACAGAGACTGAAACAGTGGCCGTATTAATGTAAATAGACTGAATACAGCAATTAAATTTTTTTTTTATCTGGAAATTCATTTTACTTGCTAGGTGGAACAAGTCAGTCAGCTTGCTGCCCTTGCAGAAGCTATTTTGGATTACCATAAACATTGCTATGATGTTATGGAAAGTTTAGTCGCCACTTTGAACAACAAGTAAGTTCAGTATTAATTTGCATCTGTTAAGTATTATAATCAACCAAATATTTTCGCTTGGCTAAACGAGTCACATGACCAAATATTCCCCAACTAAAACTGGGGAATATCTGATGATATTCCCCAATTTCCCCAAACTTTTGCATTCCAAATTAATTTTGTGATAGGGGAACAGTTCCTTTTTCTCGTGGAAGAAAATTAATAAACCTGCTGGTTGACCAGTGAAGTGGTGGTACCAGAAAACACCGAAGAAGTCAGCTTCACACGCTGTTTAAAAAACGTTTTTGACAGCGAGCTGTTTGTAAAGGTTTCATCTAATTTGTAAGCTCCAGCCTAGTGAAAAATATTTGAAGAACAATAAACACAATAGCCTCCAATTCACGTTTAAAACATGCTCAAATATTTTGTCCTTGGAAATTATCTGTTCCTCAAAGTTCACAGTTTTAATCGAGCTCGTTCTCGGAAAAATTTTTGCTTCTCAGAACTGATAAATAAAGGGCAACCCTAAAACCTGGAATCCGTAATCACAGGTCGTTGTTTTACCAATACAGAGAGTAAAAACTATCCTAAACATTCATAAAAGCTAACCTTAGGCCTAATTAGGCCTAAACAAACGTTTTAGGCCTAACGTTAGCTTTTATGAATGTTTAGAATAGTTTTTACTCTCTGTATTGGTAAAACAATGACCTGTGATTCCGGATTCCGGATTCCGGGTTTTAGGGTTGCCCATAAATAAATGTCCATGGACAAATATCTCGGCATATTTATATAATCAATCTGTATGAGGGGTTTGTCATTTATCAGTCTACTGACTAAAATAAAGTTTTAAAAAAATATAAACTTATAATTGTTCAAGGGTGACAAATGATAATCTTGTGCTCTGTTCAATAGCCCTTTTCATGGTTAGTTTTTCTCATTTGCATTGCAATATAATATACATGTAGCATGTATGTGAGGCAATTTCGGGCTATTTTGTAGTTTTAACCCAAAATTGCCTGGCATGTATGTTACAGTGTAGATTACATTGTAATGCAATGAGAAAAACTAACCGTGAAAAGGGCTATTCGGTCAGGGTTTACTTTGCCTTCAACAAATTATCGTGAAGTAGCAATATTAAAGCACTGATTTGTTTTAAAAAGAAAAGTGAATGGAATTGTAATGTTGCTATGATAATAATGTATTGTTGAGTAATCTCAGACATGTACTTTAAAAGGATTCTGTTTCCATTTTATATTTTGTGGGTAATTATAATTTGAAAAATCCTTTAACAGAGTTTCAGAAGCTGCAAGTCGTCCTCGCACTGAGCGTCGTGAACCTGTTAGGAACCATCATGATGATGACAGTGATGAAGATTCATCATCTCCACAAAGTTTTTCACCGACACCAATAGCTCCTCCATCAGCCCCACCTGCTGCATCAAATGGCCCATACTATAGTGGCCCCTTTAAAGCTCTCTATGATTTTGAGTCAGGTATAACATGTGCATCAAGTTTTTAAAGTCTTAAAATAACTAATTTACCAACAATTTGAATCCATGATTATGCCAAACTTTGCAACATGTAAGAAGATGAGAAGGAAGTAAAGATATTACAGTGCCATTAACCCACATTTTAAATACATACAACTATTTCATTCATCATTTATCAGGTCCTTTTGAGGGAACACATGAGCCCAACTGAGAGGCTTCATACAGCTGAATGTTGCTCAGTTGGTAGAGCATTGCACAGGCATCACAGAGATCACAGTTTCGTATCCCGTTGAAGCTTCCTGAGACAATTGCAGGGATGGTACAGTAGTGAGAGCACTCACCTCCCACCAATGTAGCCCGGGTTTGTTTTTTTCCCGACTGAATTACTGCTAGTTCACCTTACTAAAACATGGCGAAAAGCAATTGATATGGGTCTTACAGTGGCAGTAGCCTTCATGGATTTTCGTAAAGCCTTTGATAGTGTCCCTATCAGGTTTGACCCCATCAGACAAGAGCTACAAGTGTCTGGCAAAGACACTTTTATCTTGTGACCTTTTCAAAGATGTGACAGTTAGGGAGACTTCTTTGTCAACTGCAAATTTTAGAAGTAAAGATTTTAGCTACATGTACATTGAAGGGCATATACACTGTACTTGTTTTGAGTTATCGGTTAGATGTAAAGGGCATGCACATCCCGTTTGATTAAACTAATTTAATATTCACTGTTTGATGTAAATAGCGTTAGTGAGAGTTTTGAACAATTATTTATTTATTTATTTATTTATTTATTCTAGTTTTATGAACAATTTAATTATGTATATATGTAGCTTGTATAGTGTTCATTTTTTATTTGCATGACCCCACA
>JALIRR010001335.1:0-25000 GCA_023091755.1 Montipora sp. Colony 1 RG-2022 | reverse complement strand
AATATAGGGAAAGTTAAGAGCAGGAAGTGTTGTAAAAGAAACCGTCTTGTAATAAAAGATAACCTATAAAATACACCAACAAACCCACAGAAAAACAATTTGTTTTTCCTGCAACAAAGCACTAGCTTAACAAGCACTTACCCTGTTTCTCAGCATAATAAATAGCAGCTTCTTTAGTATTGAAGGTAAGACACATATTAGACAGTGGATCAGCACTAAAAGCAAAAAAAATATATTACAGTGTTGAAGCCTCTCCCAGTGAATATAGTTGCATCTTCCTTAAGGGGCCACCCTCTAAGAAGTGGCCAGTACTTAAAGTCCCAAAATAATTGCAGAATAATTATTGTAACTGAAAGCTCTATTAGGCAGCCACAGTCACCTTTTGACCGTCCCAGTGAAAGTTTTCACCGCTATAATACTGCCACCAATAGTTTGATACACTTAGTTTGTCTTTGTTTTGAAAATGCGCTGAAAAAAAATACAGGCAGAATACAGTAGAATGTGACAACTGGCAAAAGCATTTGAATACACCTTTAATACAGGTGATGTACAATTATTCTACTTTTGCTAGGTTAAAATGATACGTTTCAATTTTCCGGTAAACAGAAATAGAAATGCGCCAAAATCCACAGTTCAATGGTGCTTTATACAAGGCTGCTCTGTGAAAAACTGACAAAAATAAAATAAGGCTTAAGTTTTTTCTTGAAATTTTCATAGTCATTCTCAGCCCTCCGCTCATGAGGGAGTGTGTTCCTAAGTGTTGGGCCATATGCACTGAAAGCACGGTCTCCGTATCCTCTTGTTCTGGAGTAAGGGACTACCAAATGGTATTTAGGACCAGAATGCAGCGCTTGTGTGGGCTTGTATGACATAATAGTTTCACAAAGATATGATGGTTCCAAATTATGAAGACACTTGAAGATCATGAGTAGGACCTTGAAAGAAAAGTCACGTATCCACGGGTAACCAATGCAGTTGACGTAGGATGGGTGAGATGTGATCATACTTCCTCCAGCCAGACACCAGGCAAGCTGCAGCATTCTGCACACACTGAAGTTGTTTAACCCTTTCACTCCCAAGAGTGACACTTATAGATTTTACTCTGTCTAACACCAGACGATTTTACTCGTCAATGGGGAACCCCACAGGAGTGAAAGGGTTAATTAGATACTTTAACACTTAATGGTTGACAATTCTTCTAGACAGGCAGGATCAAAGGCCAGGTAAGTTTGGGAATCCTCTGCATAAAGATGAAATTGCAGCTTGTGTCATTGTATGATGTCTATCATCGGTGCAAGATACAAAGAAAAAAGCATCAGGCCCAAGACGGATCCTTGTGGGACACCAAAGGTTAGATTGCATGGAGACAATACAGTGTTGTTTATCATTACAGCTTGAGATTGATGTCTTAGATAGGATTCAAACCATGCTAGAGCTTTGTTAGTACTTCCATAATGAGATTTAAGTCTAAGGAGTAAGGTAGTTTGTTCAAAAGTGGATGACAAATCAAGTAGAAATAGAACTACCGGATTTCGCTTATCCAGAGCTGTAAGTATATCATTCTGGACTTTGAGAAGTGCAGTCTCTGTGCTGTGTAGACACTTGTAGGCAGACTGGAAAGGTTCCTGCAAGTCTTTCTTAGACAAGTGCTCATTTAGTGGAAGAATGGCAGCTTTTTCAATAACTTTAGATAGAAAAGCCAAATTGGAAACAGGACGGTAGTGTTCATAGACACCAAGATCAAGTGCACCCTGCTAGCAGTGCCTTTCTTTTGCTTGCCTGGTTTTGGAGTTCTCGAGAAAGACTCTGCATGAATCGAGTAAGCGCTTCATGTTGCCAGGATACAGTCTCAAACCCAAGCCTAATATGCCAGATCTCACTGCTATCTTGATTTTTCACAGTACAGCAGTCTCAATGATAACCATCGGTTTTATCACTAAACGGATGCGCACACTGGTAAAACCGGTTTGACAAGAGAAAACAAGATCGACTAGTAGTCCAGAAGTTCGGGTTGCCACGGGCTTCAAAGAGTTGACGCAATTAAGGCAGAGCCTCCTTTTCTCCTCCTCAGTAAAGAAAAAGACAAAGGAGGCTCTGCTCACAAGCTGGGTCAAGTGACAGCTACTTTAGAAAAGGTGCCACAACAGATTTCTTGAAAGACGATGGAAAAACGGATGAACCCAAGTACGGTGTAACAATCCATGGCAATACTGCATGAAGAATGGCAGAAATCTTCTCCACAAAAAAAATCAGCAATTGAGCTCTTCAGCCAGATCTTGATTAGAAACAGACTTGGGTAACAACTTATCATTCTTGTCATGAAGAAGCTTGTCAACGGTATGAAACAGTTTCATGGCTAACGGGATCTTGCATTGTGACTTTGTCAATTGTAAAATCAAATAATCTCACATGCATATTAAAGACTATGACTCAACATCAAGTTACAGAGAATAACTCACAGTCAATACTGAAAGGGTAACACTGATTTATAGCAACACAGACAACACTAAAAATATGACAAAAGAAGAGAGTGACATCCATCTCTGTTAGTCATAAAGCAATGTCGGCACAACACAAGTCATGCAGAAATGTGACATGACTGCTCCTCCTTACACGTCCTCTAAACCAATACAGTGATGTACACTGTAAGTTATTGAATCACGATTACCATTTAGAATGTATAATTAACTCTGTTCCACCCTTCCTTTGCAATTTTGTCAAATTGCCTCAAACAACTCTTGAGTATAAAAGGGTTAACCTTACAAAAATAAATAAAACCAGGAAAAATTTAATGTTTGCATCTCTTTACTGTCATTAATAAAAGACATACTTTGAAGCCCATCCCATTAATGGATTTTCCCATCGCTCCATTGTGTCAAACTCAATGTGCCAGTTTCGAGTGTTAAATGTTCCAGACTGCATCGCATTTCTAGCAGGGACAAAGATCCTTGCTTTCCGCTCTTTGACAAGCCACTCTGGAACACCTGTTGTGGGGAAAATGACCTCCTGGAAAGAGAAAAAGCACAAATTGAGCTACCACATCAAAACTGTTTTGAAGTTTAAAGGCTAGTGATTATTTGGCTTATAAACATCCAAAACCTTTGAGCATCAATCCTGACTCTATACTGGGTCAAACGTCCTTGGCTACAGTATCTCACAAAGAAACGTCCTTGTTGGTGTCAGCTTGTCGTAAACACGGCAAAACATTGGGTACATAAAATTAGTAACTTCTTACGCCATAACACGGTGCAAATTCATTTTCAGGAACTGTATCATGCAATCCCATATTTGAATCTGTTTCTTCTATAATATTAATATTTCATCCGTTATCCTCTGTAATTAATGCTACACGGCATTCGTAATTCACTTACTTTTTCTAGTTACAAACATAAACTGAGAGATTATTTTCAATCATTATAAGTTTAAACTAAGTTGAACGCAAATTCTTTTTTCTCCCTTCAAACTCTTTTTCTTTCATCACTTTTTGCACACTATCATTATTGTTATGTTTATTTTGCTTTATGAGCAGTAATAATTCTTTTTATGTTGTAATAGTTTGCCTTTTCTCTGTAAATTTTGTACTTATTAATTTTTATTCTCATTGTAACTTAGCAGCACATTGTAACTCTCTGACCTACGCCGTATAAGCCTCTGGCTTTGGCATCTTATTAACGTTAACTTGTGCTTTGTGTACTTGTGTACTTATTTATCAATACTTTACAACAATTAATTCAAGCTTATATCAACTTTTGCGGTCGTCCCGTTATCTTACGACTTTTATTTCCTTAATCCGGTACGACGTTAATTTTTCCGTGCGCAGTCAGAATCCGGGGTGATTAATATTCAAGAGAAACCTGGAACCAGAGAAAAAATCCGGATTTATATTTAAAAAGATGGGATTAAACTCCATGAACTTACCTTTCCATCTTCATCAATAACTTCCAATTCCTTCTCTTGTTTTGGAATCACAGAAGGCGTCGACTCAGTTGAATACAACTGCCACAATCCTACCAATGGTCGCACAAGACGACTGAAATTCGCTCGATAGATGTGTTTGATCATGGGAGCCGCCATATTGTCTCTTAACAAACGGTTGAAGAATGGGGGGAGGCATAGCCTGTTCCAGGCTCCCAGATAGACGACTGCGTGGGAATATAGCGAGTGGGGGCTAATTCGCTCGCATTTTTTTGCTCTTTCTCCTCTTTCCCTACTATCTGGGAGGCTAGGAGGCTAAGAGAGGACAGTCCTAGGAGAGGCAGGCCAGAGTGTTGCACGGAGACATTTAGAGACGCTTTCACGTCAACAACTGCCCCGTGAGGGTCCAAAAATAGGCTTTTTTAATCCCGCATACCGCCGTCCCGTCGCAATGAGCATTTCCATCCTCATCCCACCTGGCGGAAACCACTTTGCTTCAGCTCAACGCCATATTTCAACTGATCGGAAGTTTGTTATAGATTCTGACCACAATACAACGAGCTACGAGTGAAATTTTATGTAGGATGTGTCAGTCAGTCGTACAAATGCAAGACAATCCTACTACAAATGCAACACAAGCATACTACAAGAACTAAAGTTACCTAAATATAATCTCCTAGAAGTTGTGCTATGCCAGATGCAAAAAACCACCCTTTAGACGTGGCCAAAAAACGTGTGGAAACGTATTCCTCCCCTAATGCGGCAGCATAAAACCCCGAGGAAAGGGTGAAAATAATTAAAACAGCACATAATAAAAAAGTAAACAGATAGGGAGACTGAGTGACCCAGAATCTTGGACAAATTAAATGGAATTTGAGACCACCCCTCCCCCCAAAATCAGTGATGGGAAAATGGCGTATTTTGGCCTTCTCGCGGCTGCATCCTTGATTTGTGGGGGAAGGGGGCATTTCTGTTCCATTTTATTCCGTCCAAGATTGTAGAATGACCTGAGTCTACGCCGAAACTGTTAAACCCTTAACTAGTCCCGTGACACCCCGCGAGCCTCTCCATTGTGGCGTCAGAATATCAATTTCTGACCAATTCATTCAGTCATTCAATCGTCAGAAATTACATCTTCTAATAACGTACTCCCATTAGCGGTGATGTCATGACTTAACTTACGCAAAAGTTCAGTTAGACTGAAAAACGCCACTTACAGAGGATTGAAATGAGTGAACATTAGGTGCTTGCATTTCTATTTGCTGTCAATGTTGAAAAGATACACTTAAGTCAGCACAGGTGAGGGGCAAAATGCGCCGTAACGAAGCTGTTTCCTTGCTGTGCCTTACCCAGCGCAACTGAATGTAACTGTCGGCAACGACAGGTGCTGGCCGGCCATTTTCAAGAGACAGCTGATTTCCTGCTCCTGTCTCTACTTTAGAAAACGCATCGACCGTTAAAACGAACAGATGAGCCAAATCGGGATTTTGCTTTCATGAGAAAATCTATATCTCGAGTAATTTGTAGATTCCCTTAATTGCTTTCTTCTTCTATAACTGGGTCTTCACCCGCACACCTTCCTCTATTAATCACTACTGGAGTCGAATTCGGACGCTTCGTCTTCAACAGTATTCTCCTCAGGTTTGTCCTGGTGCGGCATGTCTCTGTTTATGGCATTTGAAGTCGACCGAAAGCTGACTTTTTCTCCAACCTGAACTTCCTTTTGATACAGGTAATCTGGAACTGTTCCAGCCCTTGCCATGGTGATTTCCTGGCGCACACTTCTCTGTCGCATAGACCCATGCGCACTTGCCCAGTCCTGCATCTTTGAAATGTCGTTTCTCGTGGCTTTGATCGCTGGAGGTAGTGGTATTGATGGACCGGCTCGGGGACTCAGCACCATGACCCACAGCTTGTGTGATAACATGCGGACCATGAAGTCGCAGCTGTGCATTTTAATTAATGCTTCTTTTGCTGTGCTTCCAAAATCACGCGCATATTGGAAAGCTCTGAAGACTTGGTTTTTGTGATGAGCTACAGAAGGGCAGATTTTCTACATCAAGGGTCTTGCAACTCAGTAGATTGACATTGTCATATCCCAGCGGATCTAGATTTTGCTTCATATGTCAGTCCAATCCCCATTTGAGTAACTTCCTGCCCGAGGCTAACGCCTTCGCTGCCACACTTCCTTCGAGGCAATTTAAAGAAAGTGACACGCGGCAGTTCAGTTCCCTGGTAGATGTTACATTCTGCTCTAGAACCTGTAAGAACCTGCTCACTCTAAAGATCGTACTTGAAAGGTCGCAAGCGTCGTACGCCTGGTGCTTTTCATGAATGGAAAATGCAGAAAAAAGATCTCCAATGTTCTTATTTAAAGGCCGAATTCGGCAGTTTATGCTTATGCAAAATTGTGGCGGGTCATGTCGCACCTCATCCGACGGGCTTCAGGATTGGCAAAAAGAACAATAGAACGAACAAAGATAACAGTGGCTTGATACACAGAAAACAATAGGAAGTACGACACCATACAGCCAATAAAATATATTGTTCAACAAGAGGTACGACCCTACCCAAATTTTGGACGGACAAACAAAGAGTATTATAGAATTTTTGATCCTGGCTAATAATCCCTTCACTCTGAAGAACCCTCTGAAGGTGACCTCTGCTCAGGTGTGGAAACGTCAGTACTTGTCTTCACTAACCTAACAACATTCACATTGCTAAGTATCGTTTCTCTATTAGAGATGATAAGTACAAATATCTGAGCGACACCACTGTCCTGACACGCGAAATGTTCTCTTCCGGTTGCCGTCCGCGTCTAAAAAACGTGCGTGCTTAAGCTCTCTATTCCTCACCCGGACGATCAAGAATGAGACGTCTGAACCGGAACTGAACATTTCGCATACCACTATCACATTCAATCTCTGCAAAGATTCGTAACTGTTAAAAGGTGTATAAGAAAATCTTGGCCAACGTTTTAGCAACGTGAAATGTACTTTATACTTTGGATAGTGACCGCTGGATAAAGTTATTCGGCCTTTGAACAACTGGGGCCAGAGCCCGTTTCTCGAAAGTCCCGAGACTTAACGGGCCATTTTCGGGTGTCAAAATTTCCTTTGTATCTCAAGAACGGAGAGGACTTCAGTGGTCAAACTTCACAGTCACTTTTATTTTTGTTACCTTGAAAGCATGTTAAAAGATCAGCTTTCCAAAACAGGCGGTTGACAGTTTCTAAAATGGCTTTTCGGGCCAGGGGCCCGTTTCTCGAAAGTCCCGAAAACTTTTCGAGCCCGAAAAGCCACCTGTGAAATTGCCAACCGCTTGTTTTGGAAAGCCGGTCTTTTAACATGTTTTCAAGGTAACAAAAAGAAAAATAACTGTGAAGTTTGACGAATTAAATCTTCTCCGTTCTTGAGATACAAAGGGAATTGTGACACCCGAAAATGGGCCGTAAAGTTTCGGGACTTTCGAGAAACGGCCCCCAGGGCCCGTTTCTCTAAAGTCCGAAACTTTACGGGCCATTTTCGGGTGTCAAAATTTCCTTTGTATCTCAAGAACGGAGAGGATTTATGTCGTCAAACTTCACAGTCATTTCTCTTTTTGTTACCTTGAAAATTAAACATGTTAAAAGATAGGGTTTCCAAAACAAGCGGTTGGCAGTTTTACAACTAACTTTTCGGGCCCGAAAAGTTCTCGGGACTTTTGAGAAACGGGCCCCAGAAGAGTTTCCGGGATTTTTCCGATAATGTCTTATATAATCTTCATTCCCTCATTCTCAAGTCTTCTCTGAGAGCTTTTCCACGATTATTGAGCCTTCAATATGCGCTCCGTTCTGCTAATTCTGCTTAAGAATTTGAACTATTTGCAAGCGAAAGTGAGCGTGACAGAGACACATAAATTCCCGCCCATTCTACAGATCGGTGGTTTTTGTAGCACTTAGCAATATAAGGGTGTTTTCGATTAGGAAATACGGATTTAGATCTTAAAATCCGGATTTTCGGATTTCCAATCAAACACAAAATCCGAAAACGAATTTCGCGACGGATTTTGTTAATTGAAATCCTTACCCGTCATGGATTTCCAATTAGTGAATCTGCGACAAAATCCGTTTTTCAGATTTTGTGTTTGATTGGAAATCCGAAGATCCAGATTTTAAGATCTAAATGCGAATTTCTCAATCGAAATCATCCTAAATGTGGAAGTGTCAAGACAAGTTTAAAAGGATTACTGCTTATTGAGGCCCTGACAGGGTAAATTCCGACAAGCGATAAGGCCCAAAAAGTAGTGACAGCACATAGAATGAAATCCCGACGAAAGATATCCTTTTCAACTTGGTCTCCATCCAATTAATGTATATGGTCTACAATTCATGGTATAACTGAAGCGATTTAATGTAGAGTGTTTATATTTTCATTTCATTATGATCGCCGGTGCTGTTAGAGGGTCTCAATGGGGTTAAGCGTGTGGCGTGAAACGTCCAAAAAATTAACCCTGTGTCGTGAAAAGGGAAAAAATTAACCGTGTGTCGTGAATTATTTTGTCCAGATAACCGTGTTTGTCGTAGCTTTTCCTAAGCTCTGAACAATTATTTGATGTAAAAATTAAGCGTGCACCGTGAAATCGCGAAATTTTTAACCGTGTACCGTGTTTGCTACACCCCCATTGAGACCCTCCTGTTAGGGGTTTGACTGTGGGACGCTTAGCGCTTGATAGGGATTATGGGAAATGATTATCTTGTTTTTTTCTTTTTTTAATCCAAACCCCAACGCCTGAACTCACTGGACTCGGACCTGGGAATGTTCGATGAATAACCCTTTCACTTAACCACTAGACTACCACGTCGCTAACTGCCAGAACATTATTATTTAACAATATGTCAATTGCTTTTCTTCCGAATGCCGCTGTAAACGTGTATTATCACCCGCTAAGAAAATGTCGGTTAGGGACTGTGCAATAATTATCAGGAAGGGGGGGGGCCTAAAACCAGAGGGGGGGGCTTTAAGTTAAAATAATGGAAAGGAGGGGGGCTCTACATTAGATTTCTCTAGTAAGTTGAGGGGGGGTCTTAATTAAATTTCACAAATTCGATAATGAATGAATAAACATTTTCCAAATAGACAGATGCCACGCAGTGATTTTATATATACTAATTAATGTTGGTAAATAATTGGTACAGTTGTTAGCCAATTGGTCTTTAGTGGTTAAGTGGATAAAAACAGTTCTTTCAAAGTTGGTGCTCCGGGTTCAAATCCTACAATTTTCCTTTTTTTCTGCCGGAACCTCCACGAGCACCCGCGATCATAATGAAGTGAAAATCTAGACACTCTACACTAACAGGCTTCAGTTACCATTGTACACAGTGGCGAATCTAGTTTTCGTTTTTTAGTTTCATTTGTCATTTCGCCCTTGGTTTTAGCTTCTACATCAATTTCATTTACTTGTAAGTTTTCCTCTAGTGATTTACAAGTTGAGTGAAATGAAATTGGTGGACCTCTCGTCAATCCTGAAATGGCCCTTGAATACCCTTAAGAGATTTCTGGCTACTGAGAAACACCTATGTCGACGCCCCAAACAGAATAAGCAAGTTTTTGACTTTCCAGAGACACACAATGGAGTTAGAGAACTCCCCCATCTTAGGGTTGAAAAAGTAAGTCAGAGATGGATGTTTGTTCATATTTTAAAAACAACTGACAGCTAGGTTATTTACATTTCTGTGACTTTTGGATGTACGTTTTTGTCCATGAAGCGATAAGTCCTTAAAAAATAATATCGTGGTAAAATGGGAAGTGTACCAAAAACAACATTTTTTGTGCGTCCCAGTTCAGTGGTGGAACTCAGTTACGGGTAACTTCTCCATCTTGCAGTCGATCTCCGTGAACTAAACGCATGCAGGATCTCTAAATCTCCCAATAAAAAATGTTTACTGTGGAATAACTTGAAGACTCTTCAAGTTTCGAGAAGTAGAGCACAGGGGATGATTTTTTCCCGGTTTGTCAGGGAACTATGCGCTAAGATAGCATATACTTTAAGAAATGGAGATTGTACTGAATTCTTGCTTTGAGTTTTGTAAAGCATCTCCTCGGATAGCCTCAATATAAATTATGTTCTTTTGATGAAAGTTGGGTTTGAGGTTCCTCTAAAACCTAGCCCACTCTTGTCAAAACAAGTTTCTTTCGGTCAAAGGCCAAGTTTTCCTTTACATCATCGACGCAGATGTAAGAGAAATTGAACACCCACTGCTGTTAACAGTAAAATAGGGTTTACATGTAAAATTGAGCCAGTATTTCCATCTCCATTGTCCACATTAAGCGCAGTTTCTATATCAGTGTCCGGGACCGGTGCTAAGGCTACCAATGCAGCGGTTATGTTGTGCCGAGCATGCGTTAAGGTGGCGGACAATCCCACGATCAGCCACAGGAATCCAAGGAATCTGTTGTTCATAGTTATTTCACTTTTGGCGACTGAAACGAAATATTAAAATAAAATGAAATCTAACAATGGCTTTGATGCATAACGTGTATAAATAAAGCTGCAAAAGAAACCTAAAAATACAGGCTTCAGCAAGCCGTACGATCACGTGTGATTTGTCTGTGCGTCTATAGGGAACTAACAGTCCTAATAATCTCGATCGTTCTTCTTTGCAATGAAAAAGCCGGTCATTCCGGTAGACAACAAATGCAACTGTCCTTTCAAATGTACATGGAATGTCTAGCATGACTCCAGACGTATTCCTCTTTCCGCGTCTTTACAGAAATCACGGGAATATCACTGTACCATTTTCTTTAATGTGCTAGAAGCTATGTTTTTTGATAAAATATACTGACTGTTTTATTGATTTACAGCACCATTCCAAACGGTTTCAGTTTTAAACGGGTACAGATTCGTTCTGTCCTATTTCATATGTAGGGAACTTTTACTGTTCTAAATAACGCCACTTTAAAATGGGAACTGTTATCGCTTTTTCAGATGGTTTAGTGTTAACATGTGGATAACCGGGTACCAGTGGCCAGTTTAACAAGGGGTTGCTTGACCTTTTTACAAGATTTAACTCAAAATTAAATAGCAAAAAAATATTGGGCTTGTATTTGGTCATTTGTTAGCATCTACTAAAGATTCGATTTTACAGCTTTTTTTCTTTTTTGAACCCTTAAAACGCTGAAGTCTATGAAGCGATTTCTGTAAAGGAGTCTCAATAAAAACCATTGGGCTATGACTTCGCACAATACAATTACCGGGTACATTTCTTCCGTGAAAATAAAACATCAAGTTACCAAACTGATTTCAAAATATAAGCAAGCTTGAGGTTGAGGTATTGAGAATATCAAGCTACTTGTAATGAGTAATTGCGAATAAATCAACGTAATCCATTTCTTCTAGGTATTCCTCCGGTTTTTCACTTCAGTGAATGATTTTATATAAAGTGTCTTACGCCATAATAAAAAATAAAAGTCTCTGACAAACCCCGCGCTACGTGAAATGTATTCACTGGTCCTCTGGGAATGTTTCGGTGAGACCTCACTCTGAGCTCCATTGAAGAAAAACTATTCTGGTGTCACACTTTCCTTGTAATTGATCTTTTCGGTGTAGGTTGTAAAGAAGGCAGCTATGATTCCAAATGTAAATCTTAATAGGAAGGAAGTTAGCCATTAGCTTTTTTCGTTGCCAGAAAGTATATATATTTTTGCTGAATGTTATTTAGATTTATTTTAGTGGTTTTTCCTCTAAAGACGAATTTTTCCGTCACCGCGCGTCTTTCAATAGTGGGAGACGTACCCAACCCAACGGTGGGCACTCAAGCTTTTCCTTTGAAATGTCCAACGGCCTCGTCGACTAACCGAAGAAAATTCAAGAATCAGAATAGACGAAAACAAATCATCAGATCTCAACATACCTTTTCAATTTTCTTGCTTGAGCGTAGGCTTTTCTTCTTGTCCTGTTTCCGGTTTTTCTGCCAGCGCTCCGGCTAAAGAGCTCCCTTGTAACCTTAAACGCAATCTGTCTCCCTTCTTGTCAAGACAATAGCATAAATTCTAGTGACTGAAAACGGTCTCCCTCTTAAGGTACACAGCAAGACCTTGAACCTCCTCGATCTTTCCATAAATTTCCGAGAGTCGTAACGGAGTCGATTAATTGGAAAATTAATGGCCGCTTGACAGAATTGGCCCTTCCGTAAGAATCCATTCAAGTGAATTATTGTCTGAACTAGTAACAACCAATCACATCGCTCGGACTTACTTCGATATCGAACGTCCCTTGGAGCGTGTAATGATGAGCTAATCTCATCGGCCATGTTTCCCAAATGAGATAACCTGCATACCTGATGTTGCGCCGTACCTGGGACATGAGCTAACCTTGGACAATATCAAATGAAGCTTCTTACGAGTTTTGAAGCACTTGTTAGGTTATCCGCCATTGATCCATTGGTCAAAGAATACAGCGGCAATCTAAAGACGCTAATTGATCTTGAAAGACTGACTGGAATCAGATATCTTTTCATCAGGGTGATAAGTTTTGCTTTCTATTCATTCAGTTTACTGTCATCCTCGACTCCTTCACAAATAGTGCAAGTAACTGACAAGGAATCGTCCATTTGTGTTCCGAAGACATTCATTTCTGGATGGTCAAGCGCAAGTCGTGTTCGTCCACAGCCTGTGCAAGACTAACCACAGTTGCTTCAGTGCACTTCAGTTAACTCGGGTTTTTCTAGGTATATGGATATCAAGTGTTGACATATTTTTTTCCTTCAAAGTCCCAGGGACCTCCCTTCTCCGAATGAGCGGCCTCCTCTACAGAGTCTTCTAAACCAAAACTTCCTACAGTAGGTTCTGCGGCGTTGTGGTATCGGCCGTCATGAACCGACCTCACCTCCGTTTACTTCTCAGCAGGTAATTCTCGGTGTCACAAATTTGCATTTGCTTCTAACAATAAATGCGATCAGTTGACATTCTAAATTCAAGTGATAATCTATCTAAGAAATACTATCTTAAATGGCCAGTGCTTCTAAGCAAGACAGCTCCTCAAAAAACCTGGATCATACCTTTTTTTAACCTGAAGGGAGCGAAAGCTCATTCGGTGATATGAGTGTGTACTTAATGACCTCACATTGTGAAACGGCTACTCGTTAACAACCAAGAATCTATAGTAAGTATTCAATTGACTTAGAAGCCAATAGCCTGGAGTTAACGTAGAACTTCCAGATAGTTTTATCTCGGTGTTTCCTCAAACCGAGATATAATTTGTTTGATTTTCTAGAGCTCCCGAAGCCATGTTCCCGCGCCAATTAAAAGTCTTGAGTGATTCGTTGTTGCCCTCGGCATTCCCCATTGGCCTTTTGGAGAAAGATGGAAGAAATTTTGTGTTTTTGGTTATTCGGACTCCTAAGAAAGAATAAAGAACTTTGTTGTGGGAAATGTAAACTAAAATTTCATTCTGTGAGGGCATCGGAACGCAGGCTATGTTCAGTGATAAAATACAGACTGTTTTGTCGATTTACTACACCATTCTAAAATGCCTTCAGGTTTCGGTAACGGCACCGGAACGCTGGCTAAGTATGAAAATTGCCTGCTTTTTGTGATGGCGTCCTGTGTAAGTCTTAGGTCTGGACTGAAAGGGTTCACTAGTTTAAATTCCGAGTGGCTCATCTTTTGTCTCGATTGAACCGCACATAGAAGACGTGGAGACCATTTTCCCAACATACTTAGGCGATAATACGTTGTGCTAAGCTTTTTGTTGGTTGATTACCAGGAGTTTACGATGGTCTTATTAACAAACAGTGGTACCTGCTACAAATTAGCGTGACCATCAACAAACCGTTACACCACTTTTCTGGGCTACGTTTCATAAGGAGCGTCATCGTTTGGAGTGGCTCAATTTTAATTTGTCGCTTCTTAACCTCAATATTTCAGCCGTTTTCACGGTAAGCCGCTGCAAAGAGGGTCGCACAGTTTGGTACACATGCTTTCGATGATAAGCTAGTTAATTGGTAACGGGCGAAAAAAAAAACTAAAAGATCAGAGTCCTAAGCAGAATTTAATCCTTCCACCTCCACTACATCCATCCATTGGGCTACAAGATCTCCTGGGGGAGGGGGGGGGGGAGGAAGCCACTTATCCTTTTTATTGAAGGCGTTCTATTTTACAGTAGAATTTAAATTTTGGTTGAGACCCGAGGGTTTGGGGCTTTGGCACCGTGTATCAATATCCTAAAGAAATGTCCTCCAACACTCCCCCTCAACTTATCATTAACGGTCAGTGGGTCCTGCAAAGCACGTGATGAAGTAATAATAAAGTATAGCTCTTATGAGTCCTTCTTTTAGCTAGACATCAACAGTAACCCTAACCGTTGTAAGAAGCTGTTGTCTTCCATAAACCGTGCATCTTATTATTGCAATTCGAGACATGTGACTCTTAGGCAAGTAATTTTGCTCTACCCTATCCTTCTTTACCGAGGTCTATATGGAAAACGCCGTGCAGCATATTGGTAAAACTTTGCTTTATTTTTGTCTTTGTTTTACGATAATGATGCAGTAACGTTTGAAGGGGTCATAGGTATGAAATTGTACTCTTTGAGTACCGTGAGTAGATTCTTTAACAGCCAACACTTTTATTTACGAGCAAGGGTTATGACATGGGGCCTACAGTTTATTGCTTTATGCAAGAAGACGAGAAGGTCGTGCCATTTTCGGTTAGAAAAGCAAAGGAAGAAGTGTCTTTTCATCAGCTATTTGAAAACCGCTTCTTTCGCAATGAGGTTCTCGTAACCTCATTCAATTGAGCCGTAAAAGCTACTTAGGTCGAGATAGGTAGAGGTAAGCGCTTTCCGAGCCAATGACCCAACACGCCGGTGCTTATCCCCCGGTTTCCGTAGCATTAAGCGACTAGGAGTATTTTTTTTAACTCCCCCCTGGATGGGATTCTAGTCCATCGCAGGGTTACCCCCAGCATTTCGCCAGTACCCATTTATATACCTAGGTGAAGAGAGGCACCGTGGGAGTAAAGTGTATTGCCCAAGAACACAACACAATTTCCCCGGCCAGGACCCGAACCAGGACCACTCAATTCAGAGTCGAGCACACTAACTCACTAACACACCAACCTCGTTCCCAGGACCTCCCCCTTGAATGACTCTTAAACACTGTCTCCCTGGGCATACAGTTGTTGCACGTGTGTGAGACAATTTTCACTTGATAACTGAACAACTAAGGTCAAGATTGTTGTTGGAGCAAAAACTTCAGTTGATGTGGACGGAGTTGTAATGTAATTTAACTGTTTCCAGTTCAAAGCTCGTGAGTACTCATGGGCTCCTGCTATTGCTGAGAAGAAAACCTCCGTCGTCACAAACTCTTAAAAAGAACACGCACCTTGCAACTGATGAAATGGTTTGAATATTTATTGTCAAGAGAATATAAGGTAAGGAACTGAATCCCTCTGCCTCATGATAATTATTTGAAATCTATTTCTAGATCGCGCCTGCGCTACGGCTAAGGTTAATTTTATGTTTTGTTACCATGCCCGCGCGGTCCACTTTCACACCAACTCACCAATATGGTGTCGTCTTTGAAATGACCACGCAGTATGACACGGAACTAATAATAGAGCGTCACATGACGTCAAGACGGCCATGTTGGAGTTCCAAAACAAAGAAATGGCGGCAATGATGATATAACAAACTAATCCTCAGGGGATTGAATTCTTTTTTTATGCAAATACTTCCCTTTTTTTCAGTAATCCAATATCGCTGGTGGTCACGCGAATGACAACACTCCATATATTTCAAATAATTTTCATCGGAACCGTCAAAGTAAATTGCCTCTTGATTAATAGGTGCATTGCTCAAGTGCGAAAAACCTTCAAAAGAAAACTGAGGCATTGGAGAAAACTAGAGATTTTATACAACTACGAAGTCCATTAGAACGGGAACGCAGAATGAATTTCGGCAACTACGCAGCTATCACAACGGCTTCTGTGATTGGTTTAGAAAAAAATGGCACAAAAAATATCCAATGAAATCAGGAGTTTCAAAGAGCTGCGTGGTATCTGATTTAAACATGTTTTGTTCCATGAGAACTCACAAGGATGTAAAACTAGGTCTACTAAAATCGGTTTATTCGTTCTAAGACAGGTTTAACGGTGTAAGACCGTTCTTAAGCCTTATCACTGTTTGTTCGAAGGCTATTTTTAGAGGACAGAGGAGGTGGTCAGCGGTCAATGATTCTGGTTTCATGCGTGGTTTTTTTTCTCTGTTGCCTTTACGGCACCCCTTGCTGGAATTATTTACTAACGCTAGGAAGGGATGCCGGGAAGGAGATAGAGCCTTACGTAAAGTGAAGGTGATATCGATATCACCAGTTGTCAGAACACGACAGCACGGGCTAAGGCAAAGTGTTTCTTAAAACTGAGGACTTCCAAAATTGGATTTTGTTTGTTCATCTTCTGCTTGAGTGTATGTGGACCTCTTAAACAGATGTCTGATTTTTCTCAGCGATAGGATGCTTGTGAAGCCAACATCCATCAAATCTTGAAATCTACTGTGGCTAACATACAGTGAGAAATACATTTCAAGGTAGTTGAAAAACTGAGGTCAACGTGAAGTGACATTTATCTAACAAACAGGCGCTCAGTTTAAACTTTCAACTCACTGAAGGCTGAGAAAGAGTCAGGATGATAAGTAAAATGAAATAAGTGCATAACTTTCACTACGGGATTTACAAAGATAGATCACTCCTTCTAGGGTTTTGATACGGTTATTCTGCATGGAGAGCGTTGATCCCCAACAACAGGGCTAAGCTGTGACCGTACAAGCATTGCAAACGATGCTCCAAATGTTGGAATCAATTGCTATAACAGTACCTCCAAGTTCATTATGTATGTATCCTGAGGCCAGTAACTTTTCGGGTGTCGGAATTCCCTCTGTATCTTAAAAACGATCAGCCAGTTCTTTTTAATCAAATGGCTTTTCGGACCCCAATTTCTTTCGGAACTTTCGAGAAACAGGGCCCTGGAAATTTCAAACACCATTCAGAAACATTTCCAGTTCAAGCAACAGGAACAACGACAGCCAGTTCGTTCGCGTTGCAATCGCTATCTGTACACAACGACGACGAAGACGGGAAAGATATCTAAACCAATTGTTAGCATCTCAGGAACAGGAAATGCACAACTTGAGTCAGGTGATCCGATATGACCGGTTTATTTATTGTTGCTATTTCAAATTTTAGACGGGAATTTTCTATTATACTTAACGGTGGAGAGGGGAAAACCGGAGTACCCGGAGAAAAACTTCTCGGGACAGAGCCACATATGACCAAACCCGGGTGACATTGGTGGGAGGTGAGTGCTCTCAGCAATGCCGGCCCCATCCCGGATCCCTTTATTCACTTGTCATAAATTCTTGTCTGTTAGCCACAGCTAACGAGAAAGTAATATACTTTAAAGGGGAGAAATAAACTAAACGAGATAATTGTTCTCGTTAAAATACAAGCAACAGCCTGGCATTTCGTTGGCATGTAATCACGTTAAAGTCTGAGTTTGAGGAACGTCTTTCACTCACTAATGTACGCGAGAATTAAGCAAATAGTATTTTAAAGCTATTGAATAACAGGATGAAAACCTTGGAGACCCAGTTGTGCAGATCGCGGAGGCCATGCCTGTTCAAAACGGTTTTGAAAGAAAATGGCGACGAAGAAAAAACATAGTAACCGCCAGAAGACAAAATAATCAAAGAAGTCGATGAGGATTACATGCCATAATTTGGAACTGGTCTGGTAAGAACTTGTCCCCAGGGGCTCTTCTCGCCCTACTAGTCGTTTCTTCATCAAGCCAAGAGGTCTCTCCGCTCTCCACGTTTATAAAACTATACCTCAGATAAAAGGGGGGGGGGAAGGGGGTTGAATAACAGGAATGAGAAAAAACTTGCACAAGGGTCTTTCAAGTTTGATTTTATTTTTTTATGACCCTTAAAAGAATTCACTGTTGCTTTAAGAAAAATGTGAAGCACTTTTAGATTTTAATTCAGAAAGAATTTATTTCAGAAAGCTGATAAGACAAGTTCATTTGCGAGTAATTCATGTGGGACTTCCGGTTACCGAAACGTTGGGCTCAAAGTACGTGGTGATTCTTCGAGCAAAATTTTCCCAAAGTTGTCAAAAATTTCATCAATGTTTATAGTTATTTAAAAATGGCCCTGAAATTGTGCATTTGAAAACTTCCAGAATGTAAAATGAAGAATCTGAAAGCGGGTTTTCGTTTTGGGAAGACACCTTACTACAAATCTAGGCCTCATGACTACTAAGGGTTTTAAATTGGAGATAATTTGTTGACTAACTTCATTTTCCAAACTCTGTTCACAGAATTGCAAGAAAAGGTTGCTGAGATCTGACGTGTAATTTTTTTTTGTGACATTAGCCTTTAATCACAGAGGTTCTGTAAACACAATAGAAATTCCCTCGAGTGAAAAAAAAATTGACAAATATTCTTGCCTACGAGGAATGGCGTAAATCTGACAATAATTCCAACCTCGTTCCTAGGGTTCTCTCGTACTCGTCCACCGGAGCAAGTAGGAGAGAACCCTGGGAACACGGTTGCAATAATTCCTGCGAATTAAAGTGAGAATAAAAGAGTTTTGTCCTTACTGCATGTCTTGCACATGTTCTGTCATTTTTGACATTTACACGATGCTACGTGACACTGCGCCACTACCAAAATTTCCACTTGACTATTCAACTTTGCCGTTCTGAACTGACCTTCGATATACTACGCCATGTCTTCAAACGAAAAAAGTTCTTCTTCATCTACATTGTCCAGAACTCGTTAGAGTCCCTTTGAATTATGCGGGAATTATGGCTGTTTTTGCTTACGTGCCCTCATGCACCATAAGCCTTTCTGAAGCATCACTTCCCAACCAACCACATTTTGCTGGAGAATTCAGACCAGACCACAGCACCAGGAACAGCCGGGAACTCTGAGTCCTTCTCTTTGCGAATAACGGGCGGGATCTTTTACGTCCCACAGAGTTTATGAGCAAGAGTTGTGAGACGGTTATAGTCCTTATCTGAGAAGACTTAAAAGGTCTTACCACTTGCTGATGTAATTACAAAGGCATCACTTTCACCTCAATTTAATGAATATGTATTTGAAGTGCAGGAAATGGACGAAATTGAGAGACATGATCCTCGCACTTATAGACACCTGAGCTCAGCCTCAGTATAGCTCAGTTGGTAGGAGCATTGCACCAGCATCGCAGTGGTCATGGGTTCTAACTGGCCCGTTGATACCACGTGTCTATAAGGGACAATAGGCCTTTTGCAACTAACGATCACATGGTACAAAATCCGCCATGCTGGAGGGCAAGCTCATTATTATTCCCCCACTGGGACATTAAAACATAGGCAATTCAAGCTTGACTGGTTCAAGTCTCTTTGTTTTAGTGTCCCAGTGGGGGAATAATAATGAGCTTACCCTCCAGGATGGCGGATTTTGTACCATGTGATCGTTAGTTGCAAAAGGCCTATTGCTTAAATTGTGTGGAGAAGTGCTGCAGTAGCATCACTTGTCTCAATTTTGACATTCTCCTCAGTAATTTAAAGACCCTGAGTGTTGGTCCGGCCGGAGTTGAACTCACGATCTACCGCACCGCTGGGTAGCCTGATGTTAATCAACTGAGTCAACCTATCGGCTCAATCGATATAAAGAAAACGGTACCTATTTGTCGTGTTAATTATAGCAAGACCTTGTAACACTTCATTGTACCCCATAACTTACAAAAAGCTAATTTACAGGAAAATGAAGGTTCCTGGCTCCCTGAGATAACTTCAATGAAAGCGAAAAGTGCCAGGGCTAAACTGCGAAGTTTAACTCTTGCATCACGATGTCTTAGGAAGAGGTGTGTGATGATATATATGGTGTCGCAGGCGTTGTTTCATCATCTCATGCCAAAATTTCACTGGGAAACTCTGCTCTCAAAACTCAACCATTTTTGCGTCATTGTTTTAGCTGAACCAAATAATTTTGGCCACGTTTTTCAGTTTAAGGTGACATTTTTTCGAGATCTGATTTGATCGACTTTAATTTCTTGACTGTCCCATGTTGTCTTGTAACACTTTTCTCGCATACTTTCGAGCTAGAATTTGCTGAAAGTCAAAATGCCGTCAATTTTTTTTAAAATCTAACTTCTTGCTTATTGGGCTCTATTATCGAGAAAGTCTGTCTGTTGAAGTATCAAGAAAAGAAGCTGAAGTAAGAGAAGTTAAATCTTTAGAGAGCGGATCAAACCAAGACAAATGGAAAAATATCATGAAACGCTTGGCCCACTTTTGTCTTTTTCACTTTTCCCCCGGCGTTATGTCGGCTACAGAATAGCAACGTTATTCTCTTTTAATTAAACTGACTTTTAACTCAATTTACTTTAATTTAATTCTTTGATAATTGGCTCGTTCGAGGAGAGGAAATCAACAAACGTTATTTCGTTAAGGTATATTTATCTCCCAGGACAAGAACCCATGACTATAGGCGCGTACAACTTCATTTTGTTTGGCGTTTGCACACACCGAATTATTTTTAGATTGGTTTTCCGGTGAAACCAGGCCCTTCAAGCCAATCTCAAATCTTGTATGGGAAATTGTTACCCATGGGAATGGGTCGCTTATGCAACCACTCATGCAAGACAATTCTTAGGGTGCGTTCTTTTGGGATGATCCGAAAAAGGATCATTTGGATCATTGTGTATCAAAGGAACCGAAAAATCCTTTCCCAGAGTGGATTTATCGGTTTCTCTGTTTGATGCACCGTGATAGCGTGATCTGTGAAAATGCCTAGTAGGCTAGTACGTATTGGACAGAGTTAACTGAATGGAGTGTGACGTGAATGTGCTAGATTTCTATCCCATATGAACCATGTGAGCGTTAGCCCTACTGATGGAAATGGACCCACACAAGGACAGAGAAAAATTCTGACCAGGGTAGGAATTGAACCAACGACCTTCGAGTTAGATCTCCGCCTCTCTACCGACTGAGCTACAAGGTCAGACGGGAGAAGGCTGTGGGGACTGAAAATGTTAAAGTCACGGCAATGAACATGTACAAGTACATGGAAAGGTTACGTTTATACAAACGTTGGCCGTGTAGCACTTAAACTTAAGTGCTAATAATAATAATAATAATAATATTTAATACTTATATTGCGCTTTTTCTATAAAAATACTCAAAAGCGCATTACAAATTTAAAGTCACTCGGCAAAATTACAATATTTACAGTATAAAATTTTCCAGAGTAATTAGTAAAATATAGAATTTTTAAGAATCACAATATTAAATTAAATGAATAAATAATCTAACTAAAAGCCTTTTTAAATAAATATGTTTTAACAGAGCGTTTAAAAGAGTCGATTGATGTTTCCTGTTTTACTGTCTGTGCTACAAGGCCAATTTGCCTTTCTTGGATGTAAGGTTGGTTTCTTAAAATTTTTGTCTATCTTGACTCTTGCTTTGTGCGCAATATTCGAATGGGCGTGGCAAAGAACTTGGTGTAGTTGACATTTTTGAACAATTTCTTTTCCGTTCTTGGATAATATTTTGCCACCCTCCAGTCTCCATCCTTTTCTTTTGATACTGAATTGCTATGTTTGGACTTGTCAGATTTGTTCTTTCCTTGCTGCCTTTATTACGTGTTTCTAACTACTTCACTGCATCGTTGTAAAAGTTGTCGTCAATAAAAAGGGTTATTATACTTGCTTTTGTCTTTTTGGAAGCTCTAACTTCACTCAATGTTTTGTAGAATATCTCTGAATCAATACAACTTGCGTTAGCCATTTTACGAACCGTACAGGGCCACGCATTGCGCACAAGTAAACATTTGAATAATTTAGTATGACCGAGAAGAGTCTGGGCCCTCTTGCACCAGGAAAAAAGGTATTTGCTATTAAAATTAATGACGGCTGCTTGTCTAAGTCCTGTGGTTTAGTGGTCTAGTGGTTTATACTAAGGGATGTCAGAGGTGTCCGGTTCTAGTCTCGGTAAGTGCAGTTCAAAGCGGTTTCTTTCTGTCATGTACACATTGTTGTACATTGTACACAACGTAGTGGTAGGTATGAGAGAGAGAATGAGAAAAGAAACGAAAAGAGTAGAGAGGAAGGTGAGAGGAGGGAAAGGTGCCTTTAATTGTTTTGGTTTCAACTCCCCTAACAAAAACCGTGCCCCTTTTTTTTCTCAACTCATATATAAATACTTTTGTTCTTGGGCCATCGTAGTTTGATCAAAAATAAGACACAAACAGCAGTGATAAACATATTGAACTTTTTCATTTTGATAATGACTTGACGTTTCGTATGTGCTCTACATACATTTTCAAAAGTAACCGTTGAAATTTAAAACAGCTATTTATATATAACAAATCGGATGAGGGGACTGGAACCTAGATTAAGCAAATACTTAACAGTAAAATATATAATAATAATAATTATAATAATAATAAAAACAGAAAAGATTAATAAAGCATCAGCTTTTCACTTCCGACGTTGACGTTGAAAGCTGGCTCAAGTTCTTGAATAAAGAAGGTCTCTTTTATTTTACAATGATAGTCAGTTTTGCCCTTCGCTAAAATATCAAAATGATCCCACTTGATGTTATGTCCAGTGGCCTTGACGTGGTCAGCAATGGCTGAAGTATTGTCATTTTTAGCTAGGGCCTTAAAATGTTCGGTTTTTCTATCGTGAAGCCGCCGTTTAGTTTTACCGATGTAAAAACCATTACAATCCCAACAATTTGCTCTGTAAATAACTCTGGATTGTTGTGAACGATTAATACGGTCCTTGTAAGGAAAGAAAGATTTTATACATCGAGTGCTCTGAAAAACAATCTTAAGGTTAACACAAGAGTAGAATTTGTACACACAAGATTTCAGGCGTTTAGCGACTTGGTTGCTTTGCAAACCTAAGTAGGGAAGTAGGATAACAATATCTTTCTTAGGAACTGTAGACACTGGATCGCTATGCTGATGTTGTCTGTTTTTGTTCAAAACATCGTTGATATGATAGTTGATTATGCCTTGTGGGTAGCCGTTCTGAAGAAGGAGTTTTCGAAGATCAATGAGGGCAGATTGTAGCAAGGAACCAGATGAACAAAGACGGTAGTAGCGATAAGTGAGGGAGCGGATGAGGTTTATTTTGTATTTTCGTGGAGTGAAGGAATCCCATTTCGTGTAGAGACCTGTGAAAGTTTTCTTTCGGTAGATGGATGTCGTGAAAGCGTTGTTTTGATTACGTGTGACAAGAATGTCCAAAAACGGAATTGCATTGTTATGTTCAAATTCAATGGTGAATTTAATATTGCGATGACAGCCGTTCAAATAGTGCAAAAAGTCATTTGCACTGTCTTTGTTGTGGAACATGGTGAATGTGTCATCAACGTAACGATTCCAAAATAAAGGACTAACTTTGGCGTTCAGCAACCACTTTTCTTCAAAAGCACAAATAAAAATGTTGGCTAAGACAGGGCCCAAAGGTGAACCCATGGCAACACCATCGATTTGGTCGTAGTATTTAAGTGGCTCTTCTTGGTGGCAAATTCCAATAGCTTGCGTAAAACATCCCTGAAAATGTATGTAGAGCACATACGAAACGTCAAGTCATTATCAAAATGAAAAAGTTCAATATGTTTATCACTGCTGTTTGTGTCTTATTTTTGATCATATATAAATTATTCCGTAGAATTTGCATCACTTGCTTGCGGGGTCAAGTGGTTAAGGAGTAGGCAGCAGATCCAGAGGGAGGGAGTTTAAGATCAAGTTCTTGCCGGTAAGTATAGAGAAAGGTCTTCAAAATTGCGCAGTGGTCTTAAGTGGTATTCGAGGGAGGGATAATGTGTGAAGGAGGGGTGGGGTAGGTTGTAGGTAATGAAGAAGAACAGGGAGGGGTAGGTGAGTAGAAGGAAGGGAAAGGTATCTAGTTCTTTTAACCCCCTAAAAAAACCAAGCGCCTGTCTTTTTTAACTACGCCCCCCAAAAAAGAAAAATCCCTTTTTTAGACAGTTGATTTTAAACCACAACATATACTCCTGGTTCTGGGATCCTGCTTAAGATGATGTTTTCTAAGTCGTCGACGTCACTGTCTATAAAAAATAATAAGTCTTACGAAGATTCTTGTCACTTAGATCAGAACTTAAAATATTCACAACGCCTTCGAGAAAAAGAATATGCCTGGAAGACTACATTGCCCGATATATAACAACCAAGGGTAGAAGAAACTTATAGGAAAAGCGAATAGATTGAATAAAAAATGAAACAATTCAAGAATATTCAAGGCAGCTGATTATTACACATTCCTTTGCTGAGTAAGATATTCGATTTCCCGCTCTTCTACACTTGCTGCAGACCCAAGAAAATCAGATTTAAGAACATTGCAGTAATGGACGTCACTTATGCAGTAACGGAAGGAAACCTTGAAAATTTCTTGCGTGAACGAGATTTGAACCGCTTCACCTCCTGCGACACCGAGGCAGTGCTGTACGAGTTGGGCTATCAAGCCTCTTGGGAGGTGGTCATTTTGTGCGTTCATATTAAGCCCGTAGAGATGTGGAAATAAAGATAAATCGATTAAGAAGAGTTGGCACATTTTCAACAATTTGTGCATGAAAGCCAACCGTGGTGTGAATTAGTTGTCCTTCAAGTGCAATTCAAATAATTCAATTTCGGGGCGAATGACAAGGAAAGTACCCACCTCAGGGATCGCATCACAGCGTTTCAAAACTGTTGCCTTTCATTTTCCAAAAGCATTGGTAATTTCAAAAGCGAAAGTGTTCAAATGCATAACTGAATTTATTTCAACTTTGTTTATCGTACTTGCCTCCTCGTCGGCAGGTGTCCGATTCTTTGAGGACAGGCGGGTGTTGAGGGTCTATTGAGGTAATTCTTCAAAGTCAACGAACCATGACATAACTAGTGATTACGCACCAATAATTTGTTGATGGCTGGACCAATCATCATACTTTATCTTGCCACCCTTGCCTGTGGTCTTGTGTTCGACACTGAAGCCATCAGTGCGAGTCCTGTCGCAGGTAAGTGTAATTACACCAATTTGACTTTTACAAATGAAGATT
>JALIRR010001334.1:65000-70000 GCA_023091755.1 Montipora sp. Colony 1 RG-2022 | reverse complement strand
CACAAAAAAATTAATTTGTGAAATTATGGGATTTGGCGCCATTTTCAAATAGAGCGTCCTTAGAAAAGGGTCCTTGCCAAAAATCACCTCTTAATTGTAATTCCCAGCCGAAATATAAAGGATGAAAGTTTGACACTGCCCCATATAAATCTCTCTAATTTTGAGCTGGTTCCAAACTGAAGGAACCAGAACAAATTTTGAAGGGTTTGTATGGGATGCTATCAAACTTGGATCCCTTATATCGCCATCGGGAATTGCAATTCAGAGCTAATTTTGGGTATGAGGGCATCATTTAGGATCCTCTGTAAGAATATGACATCATAACCCATAATTTCAAAAAATATATTTTTGTGACGTCATCACTTTGGTACTCCATTGCATTACTATGCACACGAGGGGGGAGGGGGGGGGGCAACTTGCAGGGCGCAGATCAAAGGATGAGGAAAAATGCACTCACCTTAGACTCCAGGGCACCACTGAAGGGAATTATTACAGCTCCGCTATCATTAGCATCTACCCATTCTTTTATCTTTGCTAACCTAAAAAAGGTGAAAAAAAACCCAGGCATGAGATTTTTTACACTGATCCAACCTCATTTTTCCTTATGGTAAAGTAAGGTTAACGTCCTTTACCCTCTGGAGGGTATTCTCCCAGGAAGCCGACGGAGCGCTCATTTTACCCCCCTCTTTCCATCAGAGCTCCATTTTAAATACTAAATACAATATGAGTGACCGTATTGTATAGGATATACAATGTCGAGCCGAAGGCAAGACATTTTATATCCGATACAATACAGGGGCGAATATTGTATTGTGCTTATGAAATGTCAGCATTTAAGTGTTAATGTACACTAGGTATTTTAGGTGATTCAAGACATTTTAACCATGAAAACTGAAAGAAACATTTATGCAAATGAAGAGAAAGCTGTATCAGAAATACAGATATTGATTAATAAAACATTTCTTTTGTTTTCCCATCGTGAATTATTAATGAATTTTATAAGGGTATTTAAAGCTACTTAAGCTACACTTAAGGAGCAAGGATGGCACAGTCGGTTAGTGCGCGGCCTTGGTGCAAGAGATCCTGAGTTCGATTCCCGGATCTCGCTTCCTTGTTTCGACTTCTTTCCTTTCCGTGTAGCTAAGTAGCTTTAAATACCCATAAAACGGAGCACTGATGGAGAGGGGGGAGTAAAATGAGCGCACCGTCAACCTCAGGTTTGTTAGTTTAATTACTGTTACGAGTTATGAAATATGGTTACTTTACTTTACTTCACTTTTACACTGAAAGAAAAGAAGTCGAAACAAGGATGTGAGATCCAGGGATCGAACTTGCAACCTCTTGCACCAAGGCCGCGCACTAACCGACTGTGCCACCCTTGCTCAACAATATTACTATTAGAGAAACACACCATTTGTTCTTTTTCCTAATGTAGTCCTTTTCTGATAAGTTCACAAGATATATGACAGGCTTTGAGGTGAGAAGTAAATGCTTGTTAAGAACCTCAATCTGAAATATATAAAAACAACAATAAATATATCTTATTAGATGTTTTGGTGTGTAGTATTGCTAACTATTATATACTCAGCAATACTACACACCAAAACATCTACAGTCAACTCTCTCTAAGACAGACACCATCGGGACCGGCCTCAGCTGTCCGTCTTAGAGAGGTGTCCGGCTTACAGAGAGTTGACGTAACATGACCCCAGGAGATAATAATACTTGAACGAGATAATAATTACTTGAACGAAACCTACCTGTTTTAGATTACAATTTTACAATTCGGTTGCCACCTCCAAGTCACTTTTTGAATGGGACAATGACTGATTTAATCTTAACTTGTACTGTATGTATTCCAGCGACAAGATAAGAGCTGTCAATTAAATGTCTGGTGTTAAAAAGAGTCACGTACAAGAATTTTTCTTCCCTAAATCGTAATTTGCGGTCACATTCAGCACCTCACAAGCATCCATTTACGATTTCTTATGGAGGTTTCCGTCTTATAGAGAGTTTGGTTATAGTAAAATGACTAAAAAATGGCCGGGACCAGCGCCAGGTGTCCGTCTTATAGAGGTGTCTGTTAAGAGAGAGTTGACTGTAATAAGCTATTTATTATCTTTGCACTAAATTTTTCGCAAATGAAAATTGTAAACAACCAAGAACGTGTGACAGATTTGTGCGTGTGGGGCAACATCAGCAACTAAACTAGTCAAACCGGTTCTCAACTGTAAAATAACCAAGTGTACAAATAACTAACTGTACAATATCATGGAATATTTATACTCGTTTCGTGCGTTTTTTGTACAATAACTAATACAGTTGGATAATAAAAGCCCACACACTTGACAGTCGAAAATTTAGCAACTTTGCAAATTGGTCACTAATCATTATTGAAGGTGATGAAGACACAGATTTAAATTTACTATTTTACCAAAAGCCATTCACAGAGAAGCTATTTATCCCTAACAACAACTCAATATCTTAAGTTCAGCTTTACAAATTTACTTTACAACAGAACAACAGAAGAACAGAACCATCAAGAAACTTGGTCAAGCCATACTGATCATAAGAAAGCGCTTCTGACAATATACTTACTTCTTTTGCATCCCAGGTTACAAACCTCACATGCTTTTTGTCCTCTGACACTGTATGGCAAATTTTTTTCAAGCTTTCCTGGAAAGAAAAGAAAAAATCAATTACCACTATACATGTGTAGCTTGAATCATTGCAATCATATAACTGCTTGTAAATTACTCTAACAGTGCATGGAATAGCCCAATGTCGATCAACATAAAACATAATGCACATTAAACTCTTCCGTAAAATGATTACGTTTTCAAAGAAATATTATAGTAATTATTTCAATCCCAAAAGTGACATTTACAAGGCCACTTGACAGTCAGACTTGAAAGGTTAGTTCTTAAAGTTGACAAAATTCCAATCTTCAGCCTATAATTTTCTTCTATACAAAAGACAACATGACCTACCCTTTGCAATCAATAAGGGAACAACTTATTCATTACAACATCTACCTTCAAAGTTATTGCCATTTTGCTGGGTCAGATTTTCCATTTTGCACAATAAAGAAAAGGAAAAAATTCACTGCAGCATTCATCTTGGGGCAAAAGGACTTCAGCCCCACGTTAAACCACAATATTCTGAGACGAGGTAAGGTAAGGTAAGGTAACTTTATTTAAACACGGTATTTCCTTCAGGTATACATTTACATTGAAGTATGGAAAAACTAACTTCATAACTAATCTAAAATCTAAGATAAAAACTAAAATAAAGATAAAAAGAAAACACCTGCTTTTCAAGGAGGTCGTGTGTAAAAACAGAATATCGCTAATTAAATTATTTGTAGATCCAAATTTATGTCTCTTAATTTTCCCTTAAATATACTAGAGGATGTCAATTGCTGCACCTCCAGAGGCAAGCCGTTCCATAACACACTTCCACTGTAAGAAAGACTTCTTTTATAGAATTCAGTACGGGGTTGCGGAACAGCGAGCTTATATTCATTCTCTCTAAGTTTATAGCTAGTTAAATCGCAGCGACGGACAAAACGCGTCAGATATTCTGGAGCAGTGTTATTTACAACGCAATGCATCATTGCTTTACTGACTGTGCGCTGATGGACAGGTTATAGAGAAAGGCCAGAAAACAGAGTTGGTGCACATGCATTCCACTAATATGTTTCACATTCATCTCCCAGAAAAATCTATGTTGGATTTGTTGGTTCTCAACTCTGCTCCAAGAGGATTTTTCTTCCAAAGGTATGCTGCTTTTCCTCTCTAGTCAGAGACCAACAGTTCATTTGATTTTATTTCTAACAGGTCATAAGTTAGATATCTGTAATATTGTTGTTGTTTAGTGACATTACACTCTGTTACAGTGCTATTACAGTATGATAAAATAAAAACAATTCCTTCTTTCCTTCAGATTTTGAAAGTGTGCTTCCTTAACACCTGACTGACAAAACTTTGAGCTTTGATTTTTATCCAAAGGCCGTTTACTTTAAGTATAAGTTTTGGATTTCACGGTCCGCCCATTACTCACATTCAAAACTGACCAATTGGGCCTCAGAGGGTTGGATCTGAAGAAAAGTGACGTCATTTACCCACTGTTTTAAAATTTCAGCGTGTAAATACAGCGTATTATATATGCAAAACTGACGTTTCAAAGTCTGAAAGCCCCAAGCCCCCATTCTTAAACTAGCGAGTCTTTGAAGTCATTTTCTCCTCAATCCAGCTCTCTCAATAATTATTTTAAATTTAGGAATGGCTGACCATTAAACAGGAAAATTCCAGTTAAAATAAAAGTGTTTCTTTTTAATCAATGCTTAAAACTTAGGTCACTTAGTATTTAGTTAACTTAGTTTTGAAATCCAAAGAATAAGAAGAAGTGATTTTTGGTCAAAGTGCCACTTCCTTCCCCTTTGATGGGTAAAATCATCTGGTGTTAGAGAGAGTTTAGTGTATACCAACACTCTTAGAAGGAAAAGGATTAAAATAAAGTGATAATCATTATTTTTATCATTATAAAGGACCACTTACATATTCCCCTACTCTCTTTTTATCACCACCCCTTATAACTGTCTTTTCCATGTTGTTCTAAAAAAGGGAAAACTCCTCTGTAAGCAGTGAACAAGAACCACATACAAACATATGTATTTTACTTAATTGACCTCTCCCCATAGGTGCTTTTCAGAGCCAGTGAAACGAAATCAACGAAATCAAACTGTTACGAATCCCAACTGGCCAGAGGCAAAACAGGCCCCAACGGTTCAAAAGATGGATAACACTATAAAGTAAAGTGAAGTAAAGCAACCATATTTAATGTCGATAACTCGTAACAGTAATTCAACTGACAAACCTGATGTCAACGGTGCGCTCATTTTACTCCCCCCTGTCCATCAGTGCTCCGTTTTACGGGTATTTAAAGCTACTTAGCTACACGGAAAGGAAAGAAGTCAAAACAAGGAAGCGAGATCCGGG
>JALIRR010001334.1:37500-55000 GCA_023091755.1 Montipora sp. Colony 1 RG-2022 | reverse complement strand
GGTCTCATTGACAACACTTGTTTACAACAGGGATTAAAGAGGGAGCTAAAAAGAACAAAGGTCAGCATAATGACAGTGTGGGACATCAGTCTGGCAGAGCAGGGGTGGCGCAGTGGTGAGAGCACTTGCCTCCCACCAATGTGAGTCACGCAGGTTCCATTCCCAGACCCAACACCATAAGTGGGTTGACTTTGTGTTGGTTCTCTACTCAGCTCTAACAGCTGATTCCAGCTGGCTGTAAGCCGTCCTCCAAGGTCACACATGGACCTAACAGCGGCTGCCAGAGGCGCCATTGCATGCTTTCAGTTCAATGTTGTTGAGCGGCATCGTTACTGTTGAGTTGCAACAATGATTAGCCATGACAATTATTACTGTCATGTGTTAGAGGGAAAGCACAGATGGGGGAGAAGTATTTAGATGTGGTGATGTGAAATTGTCTAGAGTTAACCATTCGCCCTTGTCACACGGCAGCCATATTGTCCCGGGAGACCAAAAAAGCTTTGTTTTACCACGCCAAGCCTCGCAGTGGAAACCATGGGGGTGAGGCTTGGCGTGGTAAAACAAAGCTTTTTCGGTCTCCCGGGACAATATGGCCGCGTGTAACAAGGGCGAATAGCCAAGTCTCTAAGCATCAATCTTGTGGGTTAAAGTGCAAAAGCAATTAAATGTTCAAGAGAAATTCCTTAATTGTTAACCTTACATAAGGTGCCCACTGATGGAAGGTTTCAATTCACTACTTTCCCATTCCCATAATGCAGTTCATTTTGGGGGTTCTTTGCACAAAAACAATACAAGTCATTTACTCTCTGGGGGGGGGGGGTTATTTGCATCAAAACAATGGATATCCATTTCATTGATGCAAATAACCCCCCACCCCCCAAAAAATTAACTGTGTTATGAAAAATAGTGAATGAATAAAATGTTCACCAAGACAAGCACCAATTCAAACTTGTAGCCATCAAGACTGAAGAGACCAGAATTAGCTGTGTCAAGTGTGGCTGATTTGAACATATCAGCTTTATGGAAACTTGTTTGTATTAACGCTGATGCAAACTCCAAGTTTTCATCCCAATTTGGGAAAATCTCCAAGAAGCAAAGGGAAAGTTTCTACTTACAGCTGCGGTTTTACTGCGTTTTTTCGTAATTCTGCGGAATTCATCTTCAAGTGCCAACAGCAAAACTGTGTTTTGGCTTCCATCAATCAAACATCCAACACCAACCACACATGATGAAATCAACTGATGCGTAACCAACCCACCAATTAGCATCTTTGGTTCCCACGGTACATTCATGTATTTAACTTGACACCGATGGAAAGCGATGGAATCTGTACAAGTCTTTTTACTGAAGAATTTCTAAAAACATATCATATTGGTGTTCAAGCTGTGAACTGAACAAAAACTCCAATTTACTTTCTGGAGGCAGAGTCGATCTTCCCGTGCTACGTTTGGAAATTTGATTGATGGAAGCCAAAACGCAGTTCTTGAAGGTAAGATTCCATTATGAAAATCGCAGTAATCATGACAACTTTGTTTTTCCTTTACGAAATATTACTGATTGTTAAAATGCAGGGTCGAATGCTATCAATAACACCAGTTGATTTTAGTTGATTAGCGATCAATAAACAGTAAATGCACTAAAACCTGGTTACTAACCTATTGTGCAGAAGGGAAAGTTTTCGGCAGCTGCAGCGCTTTTCGTTAAAACGTTGAAAAAAGTCGATTTCCTAAAAATTCCACGTGGGAAAACATCAGAATCCATAAATATAAACAAACAGTTATCTCTTTCGAGACACCTGAAAGGCAGTGACACGTGAACTAACCCTACATTCGGAAGGCCTACAATTCCACATTTCAGAGATGTCCCAAATCGACCCATCAATGGCGTCGGCTTTTCCTCGTCTTTTTTCTTGGGAGGCATGTTATATATGACCGAAATTGAAAAATACCGTGGAAAAAAACGATTTTCAAAACTTGCCACAGTTAACGCAATTTTTGCAAAATGGCGGAACAACATAACAGAGCATACTCTGTTTGTCAAGCCGCTGATAGTTCGTCCATTGGTGTTCTTGATTGGTTCAAAATCAGCTGATCATTCTTGTTTGGCGGGAAATGTTTGTTGTTGCAAATTGTTCGAGCAAAATATCACGCTTTGGAAATCTTTACGCATCGAACAATACAAAATACAAGAAATATCGAAATACAAGACCGACCAACCTCTACGAGCGCTTAGCTACACTTACTACACTTAGAGATAGTCTTCGTTATAGCAAACAGTCGTCCGCCAGGAAGAAAGGTACGTTGTACTCCATTTGCAACAAACTGTTCACATGACTGATTATTGGTGAACTTTATAAATTCCAGAAATGGAAAGATCTTGTTTGTCTTTAGCCAGAATACAAATCTTCAGAGAAATACCACTTAAGGTAAAGATTTTATTACCATTTAAACACTCGAAAAAATTCCATACTTTAGTTTTATACGAACGAAGAGCTTTTGCCATCCAGTGTAATTTTTCATAATTACGCGCTGCAAACAGAGCTCAGATTCCTATATCGACCATAGGTCAAATAAGCGAAAATAAAGGGTGGAAATTTTCAGACTTTTATATTTCGAAGAAAGAATGTTAAAGCGGTTTGAAAACTTAGAAAAATACAAGGATTTGTATGAAAATCATTGAAGCGTGACTGGGTTTCAAAATTCGTTAACAATTATTTCAACTGTAACAACACCAGTTTAAACACAAGAAAATCGGCATGGCAGCATATTTTGAGCTGCTCTTTTTATTTCTGTAAAAATAATTTCATGAAACCTGCAGAATCATTTATGACAAAAAAGGTCATGTGACAAATAATTGTTTAATATTTTCTGTCTCATGCATACTGACATGAACTGTTGATAGATTTTTTAAATTTATCCTCATTTGCAATTGAGATGATTGGGTGGATGGGTTTACTGCACGATTCGAGGGGAAGGATTTATGGCAGGACTACAGCTAAGCAACTCACCAACTTATGCCATTAAAATGAAGCTAAATGACTTATCCCAAACATTTTTCATTCAATTTCCAGCTCTCTTGATGCTCTCATACAGTTGCCTTCTTGTACATATTATACTGAACAGGGAAATTTTGCAGAACGTCAAACGGCAGTGCACGTCTGCAGTAGCTGGGTCGAAGCACTGATTTTTAAAATGTTTAGCTTAGTGTTGCGTGTACATGTAGTTATTAAAGTCAAATACTGATTTTATAACGTTCGGCGTTTGCAAAATACCCTTACCGCATTGTACTCGTAGATTATGGGAAGTGCTTGGTAACAAAAGTACCCACAACAGTAGTTGAATTCATTTGTACAATATGGACAACTGGTGGGGGCAGGGGACACAAAGCAGAATTAAAGAGTTTTTTCATTTGAAAGTTGAGGCATCAAATTTTGTCAATAATGTGACAGGAAAACTTTAGAAAAGAACACATCAACAGCATGAGGGGAGGTGTCTCTGCAACCTTGTCCCTTCCCCCTAAATGTTACTAGCAAATTTCACCATATGAGGCCCTCCAAGGGGAAGGGGGGGGGAGGGTCCTTGTTCCCTTAGAAATGGTCCATTCCGGAGTTGCTGCATGCCTCAGTTCCAAAGCGAGTCCTGGTGCACAACCTTTCAAATGGAAATAGGTTGTGTATTCTTATGCAAATCAAACTCATTTCCCTTACAATAGGTGAGCACCAAGATTCACTTCGAAACAGAGACAAACAGCAACTCAGAAATGGCCCATTTGCTTGTGTTCTCTTATTCCTGAAATTACTTCCAGACTTGTTCTCAGCTTTATATCCCTAAAATGGTTTATGTTTCCTTGTTCCCTAATATTTTGTCATTGTTCCGCTGTTCCCCAGTTCAAATTACCCATACTCCCCAAAACCCCTGCCTCCCTTATAATTCTTGGTGGAACAGAGCTGTCTTAGTAAAGTGCCACAGCACTTGAATACTTTTTCAGTAATTTTAATAAATAGCTTGTGCCATCAAGATAAAAATAAAAAATATGCATTAGTCTGATCAAAACTATTGTTGAAATATACCAATCATGCTTAACTACCACAAATAACCTGCTTTCCCACATAGAACACAAACACACTTACACATGCAGGAAAGCATTTTCCAGAATCTGATTTCTTACATTTTTAACTAAAGAGTTTGAGTTTCACTGTTGTATGGTTTTTTGCCTGACCACACAGAGATGATGGTATAAAATAAGATTATCTGAGGATCACTTTGTTTGGCTATTTTGTTTGATTAATTACTTTTAATTACTTTTAAGTGTCTTAATAACCTGGTTCCGTCATACTTAAAGGAACTTCTCACTTTCTACCGGCCGAATAGAACCCTCCGATCATCCTCAGATAAACTTAGGCTTGTGACTGTTCCCTACAATCTTAAAACTTATGGCTATAGATCTTATTCAGTTCAGGCACCTATCCTCTGGAACTCTTTGCCTTTTGATATTAGATCAGCTGATAGTATTAATTCTTTTAAATCTAAACTTAAGACGTACCTGTTCAAATCAGCATATAACCTTTAGTGAGTTAGTTCGTTTCTTTTATTGTTTGTATTTGTTAAGCCATAGCTGTGTATATTAATATTTATATTTATGTTTTATTATATTTTATCGAATTTATGAATTGTAAGGCGCTTAGGACAGTTTGTATAAGTGCGGTATAAGCTTTTATTATTATTATTATTATTAACATATCACCTTAATGATTCTTATAAGTAGTTTTTTTGAAACACATTTCAGAATAAAAACTAGCGATAAAAAACGACGTTTCGATCTCTCTGAGATCATTTTCAAGTAGTAAAAGAAGCGAATAAAATCTGCATATATAAGTACAAATTAAGACGTGAGAATGTCCAAAGATAAAATATGTAAATACAAGCGCTAAAATGTAAGTGTTAAAATATTAAAATACTATATAAATAACTTGCACGGATTAAATCTACATGACTGTTGGTTAAAACGCTAAAGCGTGAGTGTTAAGATACCAAAACGCTATAAAGCAAGTTATTTATATAGTATTTTAATATTTTAACACTTACATTTTAGCGCTTGTATTTACATATTTTATCTTTGGACATTCTCACGTCTTAATTTGTACTTATATATGCAGATTTTATTCGCTTCTTTTACTACTTGAAAATGATCTCAGAGAGATCGAAACGTCGTTTTTTATCGCTAGTTTTTATTCTGAAACCTTAATGATTCTAAATTATATGAGGCCATTGATTCATAGTGACAGACAACACAGGGTTTTGCCAGTCAAATGTTACCGGCAGTTTTTCAGCTCCGGTTGAAGGTACAACTGCAGGTGCATCCTAAAAATTATAAAAATTATAATGTTGCAACACACGTGACATTTCTGGTAAAGCTATATAACAATATTATTCCACGAGCCCGAGTTGGATATGAAGTGATAAACTAACCAACGAGCGCGTAGGGCGAGTTGGTTATAATCACTTCATATCCAACAAGGGCGAATGGAATAATTGTTTTAGTAAATTCTCAAACCGGGTTTTGCCGCCGATTTTTACTTCCACAATTTTACAAAGCGTCTGGAAAGAGCATCTTGGCGCTTTATTTTCCATATGATGTAAAACTTCGACTATTGGCTCATAGTCGGAGTTTTTTAGCCAATCAAAAAGCTAGAAATGCAATAGTCAGGTCTGAAAATTTACTAAATGTGGTTAGGTCGCTAAGTCACTTAACCCTTTCACCACCATAAATGCCATTGGCACTTATAGATTTTACTCTGTCTAACGTCAGATAATTTTACTCTTCAATGGTGAGAGGTTCAAAACTGCTCGATGTCTCCAGCTGGGTTCATCATTCTCATTTAATGAGTGCTTTCTAGAGTACCTTGGAGCTGTTTTTGAGACACCTGAAAACAGCTGAAAAAAATAAATAATTGAAACGGATGCAGATATACAAATAATTTAATAGAGAAACTAATTAACATGACTTCGTAGTTCTTGCCCAACTTTCAGTATCTGTATTCATTTCTCGCAGAAAGGAAAATTATTAACTACGATCTATTGGAATCATCACCTTTCGTACATGTACAGAGACTCTCCGTCAAACAAGTTATTTTGAATAATAGAAATATTCCCCTATGAAAAAATATACATACGCCACATTATTCAACTTGGCTCAGTTCCAATTACACAATGTAAGCGAAAACTAATTAGCATAACGACGAAAAGGCTAGCCATGAAATGTACTTGTTGATTTCAATGTTTATTATAGAAAAAAAAGTGATGAGATGACCTTTGGTGCAGTTTGAAAAACTAAATATTTGACCAAACAGGGCTAATTGTTATTTCTGGTCATGACTATTGCTCATTGAAGAACATCACGACCGAAATACTTTGTTTGGTTAAACCCTATGGCGAAACAAAGAACAAAGCAAGGCTATACTCCTTGGCCCATGTTGATATTTTGCGCGACTAAAATTGCTGTGCCTTGTGTTCCATCCATTCGTACGGCAACAAATTCATGCCCAATGTTCATAGGGTTGAGATAATGTTCAGACGTTTCCCCCGTAAAATATTCATTTTCATTCAGTTGATTTTCATCCACAACGACCGCTTCAGCAGGAAGATCCATTTGAACAACGGCCGATCGGTCTGATTCGGAACTCTTTACGTCGACACTTTGTTGTTCCAAAGCCGCTTGCATGTTCTGTACTCGCAACTCTTGTTGCGAAATGGGTTGAATTGCAATGGGTTCTACCGACTGCACTGTACTGGCTTTCGTGGTTTTGCCATTCGAATGCGTTCTCACATGTTTTGACAAATGATCGCTTCGCATGAATCTCTTGCCGCATTCTTTGCAGGCGAATCGTTTTTCCCCGGTGTGGGTCCTACGATGGCGCTGCAATTCATCTGATCGCGTAAACCTCTTTCCGCAAAACAACCAGTTACAAACGAACGGTCGTTCGCCGGTATGCCACCGAAGGTGCGCTCGCAAATGCGATGTCTTTCCATAAACTTTCCCACAACCTGGTACATGACAAATGTGCTGTTTTCTCCCATCAGCTGTTCTTCCTTCGCCTTCCCTGCAATTCGGACAAGTACAGGCAACGCGGCGAAGCCTTCTGCTGTTTGAAGGACTAACATCCACGTTCACAGGCGCTATGTTTACATTTTGGGTTTCTTGAGAAGCTTCAGGCTGAACTTGAACTTGAATAGTTGTGTTTCCGTTAGTTGCGCTAGAAGGCGCCGCTATCACATTCACCGTTCCCGAAGCGAGCCATTTATTCGGTTCTGTACTTTCTTGCGTTAATATAATCTGCCCTTGAGGAGTCCTTGTCACTTGAACATACGCAGGATTTTGGGCCACATTCTCAGAAACTTCCTGCGTTTGTTGCTGCATCATGGAAATACCTACGTCGTTATTTCCTGTGCAAGTCGACGATAACACATACTGTGGCGAAGGACTATTTGTATTTTTTGCCCAGGATAAAGGCTTTCCCTGCCACCAATGACCGCCGATCGAAGTGGCTTCCCCAGCGTCCGACTTTATAGTCCAAGCACCAGAATCGACTGCTTTACTCAAATCACATTCAGGAGCGTAGACAAGATTCACACTGGCTTCATTGCCGCTCGACACAAGCGAGTGTGGTGACAAAGCACAAACGTTTTGTCTTGACGGGCTTGTTGTAACGGCTGTATAATACATCTGTCCTTCTTCCACCTGGCCTATGGAGGTATATAAACCTGTGTTGGAGTTATTTTCCGATTGTAAAATGTTCGCCGCACCAGAATGATACACATTGTCATTTGCGTGGTTTGGAGCGTGTTCCGAGGCCCACGAGGTTGGGTACTCTTCTTGCTGCGAGAGCTGATCGATCGGTGGTTGCAAAACAGCGTTTGGCGCTTCAAAACCTTGTCCGATCTTGCTACAAGTCGCTGCTAGCAATGCCAGAGGAGAGGGTTGGAGTTCCTGTCGATTAAAAGCATTGGGTGGGCGGGCACATGAAAGGGGGTGTGAGTATAAAGTGAAGATGAGTGCATGTACTCCGTTCCAAAGCACAATGAAACGCAACGCACTGAAACACACATGTCACTAACCTGAGAGTTTTGCGGCGGCTGAATGTACTCCATTTGTCCACGATGTACCGTTATCGCGGTCATTCCGGGAAAACTGTTCCCTAATTGCTTTAGCCAGGCGTTTTACGAGCGCGCGAAACTCTGAAAACACAACGCGAGCACTCCTTTTGTGCCAACGAGTAGTTCGGGAGGACAGCCGCTTACTCAGGCACTTAAATGGTTTTTTACGTATCCGCCAATCAGCGAACGATTCGGTTATTTGATTGATAGTTGAGAATTCTATTGCCAAAAGAATGTCATGTGACTACAGCTGTCAGAAAAGGAAAGTCTCGCTTTGATGGAGAGTATATTTCATCACATTATAATCATGCGTTGTGCTAGCATATTTTTGGCATAATTTGAGGAAGCTAGCATAATTTTCGCTGATTTTTAAATTATGAAAAGTGGCACTGCTAGCATAATCGGTGTATATTGATAAGCCTGAGGCCATCTTTTTCTTCAATGTTTTGGACGCATTCGCGGTTTGGTAACTGAGAGAGAGAGAGAGCTTCCCTAGAAGGCTGGCAGTCTGGTACGAGATTGCGGGACTGGAAGTACCTCTCATTTGCAAGTTTGCCAAATGGCGTCCTCGCCCTAGAGACCATACCATTAATAATATAATATTTTATATTTTATAACCATACCATTGTCATTTCTATTATTATTTTCATTGTTACTATTGTTATTACTCATTATCTATTATCATCTTTTAGGGGCCTCCTCCCAGTTCGCGCATGCTCTGTTGTGATTTCCCTCACTGAGCTTTATTCAGTTACTTATTTATTTATTTTTTAAATGATTATTTTAACATTTATCCTATTTTCTTATTACCTTTATTATTGTTTTGGATTGAACAATCCTTTTGTCTACTCAGTGAAAGTTTAATTAATAAATATATAAATACCAGAAGCAGCAAACATAGCCAGACAGCGTTACCTTAAGGGTGCCTAATAATTCAAAGGTATTTTTGCGCGGTTTACTGAATATGAAAAGCAGATCTTAACAAATGTTACTGAAATCCAAAAAGAAAATTGGGGATAGCCACGCATTTTTCAAAGATAATTAATCAACAATAATTGTAAAAAGCTTTAAAATACAAAGCAATGTATGGCATTCTTTTCCAAATTGAAGGTTAATTATCTCTGAAAAATGCGTGGTTACCCACAAGTTTCTTTTTGGATACCAAAAGCAATTGCTAAGTTCTGCTTTCTCCGCATAGTTTTTAACCACACAAACGTATCAGGGACACCCAACGAGAATATAGTTCAAAACCACTTAAACATGGCATTGTTAAACGTAGTTTAGTATTTAAATGCTAGATATAGGCAAATTTTTATCCCCTAAAAATTTTTCATCTGTTCGGATTTCCTAGCTGAAATTCTAGTGATCCGAAAATTATAGAGATCAAAACTTACCTTTTCGAAAATTTCAGCCAGAAAAAAGGCTCCCGAAAATTCTAGGTGACCTTTTTAGGGTAAAAATACGTTAAAAATGGGCAATTATACCATTTTTTAGATGTTCGAAAATCCTAGCATAGGCAGGCAAGCAAGAAATTTTACAACAAATGTTCCGAAAATTCTAGATCTCAAATCGCCTTCCGAACAGGTATTTTCCGGAAATTGACTTTGGGTACCCCTGACGTATCCCTGTATTAGTAAGCAGCACCAATCAGTTCAGTTTTCAGTTCAGTTTTTATTTAGCCGCAATACATTACCAAGTTTAATATAGAAAAAAGAAAAAAAAAATTATCACATGGCAAGGGAGCCCAGAAGGAACCATGGGGCTTTTCGGACCTAGGGCCCGTTTCTCGAAGGACCCGAAACTTTACGGGCCATTTTCGGGTGTCACGATTCCTTTTGTAACTCAAGAACGGAGAGCATTTAATTCGTCGAACTTCACAGTTCATTTTCTTTTTGTTACCTTGAAAGCATGTTAAAAGATCGACTTTCCAAAACAAGCGGTTGGCAATTTCACAGATGACTTTTCGGGCCCGAAAAGTTTTCGGGACTTTCGAGAAACGGGCCCCTGGTCCCCCTCGTTACATAAAAGAATACAAATCAGAAAGAGCTTACATGGATTGATGGACTAAAGAGACTGCTTAATTAAATTACCGTTACACATAACACGATATTTTCCTTATTTTACACTAGTAACAAGAACAAGAAGGGGAAGACATCAGAATCTGATTAATAACATGACAAGAGATACGTTTTAATCTTCGACTGAAAAGAATATAATGAATGAGCATTTCGAATGTCAGAGCATAACTTATTGATGAAGACTGGGCCTTGGTAAATGATGGAAAATTTCCTTATATTAGAACGGCAAAATGGGACATAGAATCGGTTAGAACCACGAGTATTATAAGAGTAGTATAGTACCCATAGGAAACCCGAATATCTCGAGATGCCCAGAACGTATGCGCAATAACAATAGGGAGCTTAAGCAACGACAACGGCAACGAGAGCGACATCTCAAAATATAAATTTGCGTTATTTTAATCGCTTCGTGACTATTTCAACGTTTTTAATATGACAAGGGTGTGGTAATTCCTCAAAGATGACACCAGTCGGAACGGCACTCCATTTTAGGAGAGAAAATGAAAATTTATCCTCAAGTGCTGTAGCCTGCGAACGCAGACGTATTTCCGGCGGTCGTTTCTCTCCCCCGCCGGAAATACGTCTGCGTTCGCAGGCTACAAGTGCTGACGTTCTTCATAAAACCAAAAACTTGGCTATTTCACGTTGTTGTTTTGCTGACGACGGCAACGAAATGGACAAAAGTGAAAAACGCACGTGCAGGGCGTGCAAAGCTATTGTTTTTACCCACTAAATATGCAAATTCGTGACGTTCTCGTTCCCGTCGCCGTTGTCGTTTCTTAAGCTCCCTAATATTACGCACCGTCCTTACGCCAGAGAAAGCAAAATACAATAGAAGAGGAGATTGTGACACCAAAAAAGTATTGCCACATGATCGTGATACGTTTTTTGGACTTGCGTCGTTCATTTTGCAAAAGGAATAATTTTAAGAACAAGTGACATAATTTGCCAAAAGAAGGTTCTCAAACAAACTGAGTTTGAAAGATGTTTATTACGTATTCAATTGTTTAACCTCCCTTCATTTCTTGTAATTATTATATGCTTTACTTACGAACTAAATTTAACAAGTATTCAACTCGGGGCGTACTAGATGGGAATGATACACTGACGACAAGGGCCGTAGCTCATATCCAAGCAATTTCCTGTAATAGTTCAACCAGAGAATTCAGCCAATTTAGTTTCCTTGCAAAATTTTCAAAAGGCGAACATTTACCTTAAAAGGTTACGTCGACCAGACAAAGCAATATCAGGGCTTCCGTATTTGAAGAGCATGGTATAATGGCTGACATGAAATGACATGTACAGCTAAGCCAATCTATAGTATGGAATGGACCTTATGAGTGATGACGTCATATGCTTGGACCAATATGATCTCTTCTGTAAATTAACGATTATCGTTAATTCTTAATTTGCTTTCAATTTACTATCATCGTTAATTTAGGATACTGTGTCCGAGGACTTGTGGTAGCAGAGAAAATAAGGAAATTAAAAAATCATATCCGCTTCTTTCCGCTTCACCACTGAAGATCAATACATCGCGTTTTCAAAAAAACTTTTTTTTAAGTCTGCCATAGAATATCGCTGCTGAAAAAAATATTAGGCCTAGGCTAGGTTAATAATTTAAGCCTAAGCTTGGATTTAAAATGTTTAGCTTTGTCGTGAAGTTTGGAAAGCGAACTTTGAAGAGTGTAAAAGCTTACTTAAGGCTGGTTTTCACTAGCGACGGAGTCGGAGTCGTAATCAGAAGCGCAGAGCGATACGATCTAGTGAAAATCAAACTTGGTGACGGAAGCAGAATACCGAGTCCGCTTATGACTCCGTCGCTTACGTTCAAGTGAAAACTGCATTGTCGGAGTCGGAAGCAGAAGCGGAAGAATAAACCAATCACAATGCTCGGTTTCAAGCATTTTGATTGGTTGGTTCTTTCGCTTCTCCTTCCGACTCCGACAATCTAGTTTTCACTGGATCATAAGCGACGGAGTCATAAGAGTGGAGGCGGAAGAAAGTGGGAACGTTCTGATTCTGTCGACTCCGATTCCGTCGAGCGTATGGCTCCGCTTACGATTCCGATCTTTGGTTTTCACTGGGTCATAAGCGCTCTTACGACTCCGACTCCGTCGCTAGTGAAAACCAGCCTTTATGCTTGCGCCCATGGAATTAACATCAGCACTCCACCGTGACATAGAGTTCCGATCCAACATTTCTTGAACTCGCCTGCAAAGCAGGCGTATTTTTGTTTTGGCCAACCTCTTGGATAGCCAGACTAACAAAGGCCTGTGCTTTCAAATGGCGGCTCATTACGAACCTTGGAACTTGAACAAGCATCAGCCTGCCTGATCGATAGCACTCCCTCTCACCTATGTTGCCCGGGTTCGATTCCCAGACTCGGCGTCATATGTGGGTCGAGTTTGTTTGTTCTCTACTCTGCACTGAGAGGTTTTTCTCCGGGTACTCCGGTTTCCCTTCTCCTCAAAAACCAACATTTGACTTGATTTGCGTTAATTATTAATTTCAGTTTTGCCTTTCCTTTGATGAACTGACTAGCCAAGTCATCTGTGACACACATCCTTATGTGGGCACAGGCAAAATGACCCCGATTGAAAATGGGCGTTTTTCCGGTTAATGATAAAAGTCAGGAAATTTGCCAAAAGAAGGTTCTCAAACAAACTGAGTTTGAAAGATGTTTATTACATATTCAATTGTTTAACCTGCCTTCATTTCTTGTAATTATTATATGCTTTACTTACGAACTAAATTTAACAAGTATTCAACTCGGGCGTACTAGATGGGAATGATACACTGACGACAAGGGCCGTAGCTCATATCCAAGCAATTTCCTGTAATAGTTCAACCAGAGAATTCAGCCAATTTAGTTTCCTTGCAAAATTTTCAAAAGGCGAACATTTACCTTAAAAGGTTACGTCGACCAGACAAAGCAATATCAGGGCTTCCGTATTTGAAGAGCATGGTATAATGGCTGCCATGAAATGACATGTACAGCTAAGCCAATCTATAGTATGAGAATGGACCTTATGAGTGATGACGTCATATGCTCAAAAATTCACCACCAAGCCTCGTTTGAACAGAATTATTCACATCATCTACAATCTTGGACCAATATGATCTCTTCTGTAAATTAACGATTATCGTTAATTCTTAATTTGCTTTCAATTTACTATTATCGTTAATTTAGGACACTGTGTCCGAGGACTTGTGGTAGAAGAGAAAATAAGGAAATTAAAAAAATCATATCCGTGGATTGGATTCGAACCCGGAGCTTCTACTCCATAGGAACCGCTTCTTTCCGCTTCACCACTGAAGATCAATACATCGCGTTTTCAAAAAAACTTTTTTTAAAGTCTGCCATAGAATATTGCTGCTGAAAAAAATATTAGGCCTAGACTACAATCTTGGACAAATTAAATGGAACATTGAGATCACCCCTCCCCCCAAAATCAGTGATGGCAAAATGGCGCGTTTTGGCCTTCACGCACCTTCATCCTTGATTTGGGGGAGAGGGGGCTTTTCTGTTCCATTTTATTCTGTCCAAGATTGTTGGTTAATAATTTAAGCCTAAGCTTGGATTTAAAATGTTTAGCTTTGTCGTGAAGTTTGGAAAGCGACCTTTGAAGAGTGTAATATTGTTTGTTGTCGTTTGATAACACAGTATTATCAAATGGTGTTTAAAATATTGTTCCTGGGCAGCTAGCGGTGCGGTGGTCAAGTGGTTAGGTGACGGGTTAATAATGAACATTCCCAGGTTCGAGTCCAACTTCCTTACGCTTGGGTTGTCTTTTAAAAAATATATGACCATTTCCCATAATCCATATCAGGCTTTCAGTCTTCTAAATTAACGATAATAGAAAATTCAGAGCAAATTAACAATTAGCGATAATCGTTAATTCAAGGAAGAGAACGGGTTGCTTGGACAATAAAATGGACCAGAAATGCCCCCTTAATCAAAGATGAAGCTGCGCGAATGCCATAACGCGCCATTTTCCCATCATTGATTTTGGGGGCAGGGGTGGTCTCAATTTTCCATTTGAATGTGTCCAAGATTGTAGACATGCAATACTGTTAGCACGTGGGTTTTGTTTACAAGTTTGATTTTCGAAGTTGAGGCTTGGTGGTGAAATCATACAGCTAGTCAGCCGTCATCACGCATAAGGGCTATTGCACCATCCTGTTATTTTTAGTAACAACCATTTCTGCATGAGTTCACGGCAACAATTGTGTCCTGAAAACAAAGAAACAGCGGCCATGCTACCTTCCTAAATTTATCCTCGGAATATTGAACTATATAGGAGGTTTTCACGGGACGTCATCGCCGCCATGTTGGTGGACGAAAACAAAAAATCTCTCAGCTTCTTTTGTTCGTCCACCACAATTCGTGCATTTTCTCTATTGTTATTGGTGTCCCTAGAGGTTGGTTGAAAACGTCCAATTCAATCACGAGTGAAAACCATGAATGTAATGCAAATAGAGTAACGCGATGAAATCCTGATGTTATATTGTGAAAAATTAGCGATATCGTTTCCTTTGCGTTTTTCCTTGTTATAAACTTCCTTTGAAAAGCTGTGAAAATATATTTCTTTAAACTTCTATTGAAAAGACGACAACTACAAGTTTAACTCCTGCGTGTATGCACTTGCAAAGTGCGACGGCGTCAACACTTAGTTTATCTTGGGTGACGACCAGTTACCAGTTTTTGGATTGCGCAGGTATTTAACCATGTGCGCTACAAAAACGAGCAGTGTGTTATGGGTAATCTTTGTCACCGCTGTTTTCCCTTCTTCGCCTTGCCGCTCTTCAGAGCCTCGATTTCGTCTTGCTGTGACGTCAACTTCTCGTTCATTCCACACAAGTGATCACTCATCATTGACAACTGCGTTTCATAGCTTCGTTTGATCGTTTCCACCTCGTCCTAAGGAAAAACGCACAAAGAAACAAATACAAATTGAATCGTGAGGTAGTAGAAGGTATCAAAGATGTCCACATAGCGTTTGTTATTATTATTATTATTATTATTATTATTATTATTATCATTATTATTATTATTATTATTATTATTATTATTATCATTATCATTATTTATTTTGTTATTTATTTATTTGTTTGAGCAGGTTGTAGTTTTGGCAGCTATTCAGCTGATGTGGACCTGCTATACCCACCCACCCATATACTCACAGAGGAAAGCCACAATACCGGGAACTTCGTCCCCTACTCTTCTCGAATAGTGGTGAGAGCACTCGCCTTCAACCATAGTGGCCTGGGATCGATTCCTGGATTCGACGCCATATGTGGGTTGAGTTTTTTGGTTCTTTACTCTGCTTGTAGATGTTTTCCCAGGGTCCTCCGAATTTTCCCTCTCCTCAAAAAACCAACATTTGATTTGATATGTTCTGATTTCAGTTGATTTGTAGTCTCCCCAATTAGAAGAGCACTGGTGCTCGGCTAAATAACTTTGAGACTTGAAGTGATTATCATTATATTATTATTATTATTATTATTATTAGTAGTAGTAGTAGTAGTAGTAGTAGTAGTTTTTTTGTTATTGTTATTATTATTATTATTATTTATTATTATTATTATTATTATTAGTAGTAGTAGTAGTAGTAGTAGTGGTAGTAGTATCTTTTTTGTTATTATTATTATTATTATTATTATTATTATTATTATTATTATTATTATTATTATTATTACTACTACTACTACTAAGGAAACACTTTGTTCTCTTTTTTTACTAAAATCTTACTTCAAGTTGACTGACTCTAGCGGTGGCAGTCTTGAAGCTTTTGGTCAGTTCTTGTTTTCCCGTTTCGGTTTGCTTCATTCGACGATAAAGTGCACGACACTGCAATAGATACAATTGAAAATGAGAAAGAACTCGACCATTGTTGAACCAACATTTGCCTTGCGTGTTAATAATTGTTAATCTCAGTTTACAGTGTCTCCAATTAGTGCTCCAGCGTTAGAACGACTAGAGACTTAAATAAAGTTCCTTTCTTTCCTTTCCTTTTCCTCTTAGGTACCACGCGCTTCATGATGGACCATATTCGTTTTCTCAGTATTGGACTGTAACTAGCTTGCAATTGAGGCTAATGCGGGGGAATCTTTTCAAATGCAAATACTTTCTAATATATTCCCCCGCATTAGCCTCCATTGCAAGCTAGTTCCAGTCCAATACCGAGAACACCAATATGGTCTGTTGGCCATTTGCCAATTCAGAAGGTTGTTTCAATTGGTATGGCTTACAAGACTGCTCATTTCCTCGTACCGTGCTGAAGCTAGAATAGAGGTTTGCATGACAGGAACAATGAAAATGTTTTGCATTAGAAAGAACATTTGTTCCCATAGGGAAAAGAATCTATTGTCCCTGCCATGCAACATGGCTGTCGTGCAAAACCTCTATACCATGTCTTGAGCATTCCAATTTGTGGCCTCCTTCGAACGCGCTTCGTAAGCCAAAGGAGAAAACCCAGAACCCAGTTTTTCAAAAGGTGGACAACGCAATCGACCGAATTCATTTGCAATCCACCCAATTGGATAGCGCAGTAGGCCTTTTCCGAGATCATGTCTGCCTCCTCTTCAAAGCGAGTCTAAGTGTTAAGTTTTTGCGATGGTAATTCTACTTTACATATGAATAAAAACTAATTTTCATAAGAAAAACTTTGCTCTTAGACTCGCTTTTAAGAGGGCAGACATGAACTCGGACATGGCTTATTGGTGGTGCTGTGAATTATGGTGCATGATTTATCCGGCGGATAGCGATATCCATACCTCTTACTAACCGAGTTTTTTCCCGTTGATTTATGGACTCGCGCTTCGCGCTTGGGCCATAAATCAACGGGAAAAAACGAGGATCCGTAACTTACAGTACGGACCGAGAAAACGAGGTTAGTAAGATATTTATTATATCTCTGAGGTTAACCGGCGCGCGGGCAAGGAAACTAGTCAAAGTGAAGCGGAAGGTTCAACTGCCACAAAGAATGCCGTGCCAAAATCCCAAAAACTAAATCTTCTTGGCTGTTAAGTTTGAAATAGTTGTTTGCAAGATTCAAACAGTTTTCAGTACAAGTTTATGCAACAGAAATGACATGAAAAACTCGCTAGGTGATGTTTTGGCGAAATTTTAAATTTAGCGGGCTCTACAGCGGGCCCTACTGTAGAATACGGCCCGCTAATTTAGGCAATTACAGCGCGCGTACTATCTGAGAGATATAATAAATCATTTTAACAACTGGGGCCAGGGGCCCGTTTCTCGAAAGT